>CAUYRT010101858.1:0-57040 GCA_963574885.1 Lepilemur ruficaudatus
CCAATTAATTTCTTTCTGTTTTTAGTAGAGACGGGGTCTTGCTCTTGCTCAGGCTGGTTTCGAACTCCTGACTTTGAGCGATCCTCCCGCCTCCATATAGCTCCATTTTTAATAGTCAATTAATTTTTCTTAAAATAACATTCAGACCTAGATGGGCCTAGAAATCTGTTCATCTATAATATAATTCCTTAAACCTTATCCTCTGTAACTCTTTTATTCTGGACTTGGGAAAACAGAAAAAGGAAGGCCATATACCAAATGTCTAAATATTTAAAAGATGTAAATAAAGCCATGAAATAAATAACATATGATTTCTCTTTCTACAGTAGTCCTCTCCTACCTGCGGGAGACATGTTCCAAAACTCCCAGTGGATGCCTGAAATCTCATGGTACCAAACTTTATATATACTGTGCTACTAAGTGACTAATGGGTGGGGAGGATATATACCATGGATCAACTAGACAAAGGGATGATTCACATTTAGGGCGGAATGGAACAAGATGGAACAAGATTTTATTAGGCTACTCAGGATGGTGCATGATTTAAAATGTATGAATTGTTTGTTTCTGGAATTTTCCATTTAATGTTTTTGGATTGTAGTTTGCTGCAAGTAACTGAAACCACAGAAAGGGAAACCACAGATAAGGGAGGACTGCTATAATTTGATATACTTTAATATTAATACATTGAAAATATGTGCAAAGCTGTGTTTTTATAAGGCTTAAAATGAGCAAAATATTAAATATGACTGACTATAATTATTTTGCACATGCCTGGGTGTTCTGATAATGGGATAGGGAGTTTTGGAGTCACAATTAGTACATAGTGATTTAATAAAGTTTACTTTCCTTGCCTTTATTTCAGCAAAATCACTAATTATTTAACATATAAAATATTTTTACATAATTTGTGTTGAATAGAGACTAATACTCTAGAGCCATGCTGTCCTACTGGTTAGCCACCAATCACACATGGCTATTTAAATTAAAGTTAATTAAAATTAATTAAAATTAAGGTAAAGTTTCTCAGTAACAGCAGTCACATTCAAACAGGTTAATAGCCACCAGCTACTGTGTGGGATGAGACAGAAAATATTTTCATCATGGCAGAGAATTTTATTGGGAAACATTGTTCTAAAGTTTACATAACTTGAATATATGTTCATCAAAAATTAAAATTAAATTAAAAAACTCAAAACATTAAAATGACTTCTGATAAAAAGTTATTTTTCATTCAAAATGGAATACCCATTAAAAATCTGAAGAAAAAATATAATTTGTAAGTAATGAGTATCAAAATTTTTTAAAGCTGAGATTTTAATTTAATTTTAAAATTATTATTAGATCCATTATACAAAACCAGATTTTTGCAATTCTAGTGTTTAATGTTTATCCATTTGCTAATGTAAACTATGTTGTGTCTAGGTCTACACACATACAAATTTAAGAGCAATATAAATTATGTAATATTGTAAAGTATTTCTCAGCTGCCACGTGCAACTTTGGAGAATCCCACCCTATTTCATATGTACCTCTGGAACCCTAGGATGGAACGTTAAAGGAAGCAAAAAAGGGATGCTTTGAACTACAACTGGGAGATTATATTTCATTAAGCAGAACTGACTTGCATTCATGCTAAAGGAAAGAATTTAAAAAGTTAATTAATTTGTCATTTCTCTAACTTAAATGCTTCTGCCACTCAAATCTTTACCAAACTCTGGAACAGCATTCATCTTCCATGCTGGCAGTGGCCCAACTCTTAAATCTTCATGGCATTTGAGTGCAGTCATCTTTTGTTTTGATGACAAGATCTGGGCAATGGATTTCCCAGGGGCCTGAACAGCGTTTGATGAGAGCAGATGTTTAGGGTATATGTTATCGTGTGCTAACACTGAGCGTCAGATCCTGGGTAACATAGCCACTGAAGTGTGACATAATAACTTTATTTTTTTGTGTGTATCTATGACATGTGGGACCCTTTAAAGCACCAGACAAGCCAGAGGATCCTCTTGCTTGGATCTAAGCGTTTGACTGACTGCACTACAAACCTCTCAATACAAACATTCTGGTACCTTTGTCTACAGTTAAATTTTCTGAAATCGTAAGGTCCCTGTACTTAATAAAACTATAATCTTTTAGCTCTAAAAAAAATCCTATTTTTCTAGGTCAGATATAAACCCCAGCTTCCCAGTAAAGTCTTCCTAGGTTAATCCTTAGCAGAAATAACCCTTCCTTCTGAATTCTTGAATCATTTATGCTTCTGCAGTAAGTGTATTTACAAGGCATTACCTAAGGGGATTCCCAGGCAGCCGGATTTCAAGAACTTCCCCAGCCACCTTCAGTGAGAAAAGTTCTGTTTTTGTTTTGTTCTGTTTTTATAGTTGAAATACCCATGCAAATATCATTTATCGAAAACTAAAGATAAAAAGAAATCATAAATCCCTGAAAGTTATTATACCTTCTTGATACATTAATTGATTCATGTACATGTACACATTTCATCATCTACTAGATTGCTATAACCATTAGGGAGAGAACAATGACATTTTATCACTTCTTTGCTCAAATATGTAGATGTTCCCTATTGAATAATGACTGATATCTCCCATCTAGAAGTCATGGTCTCTCCCACATTCACAGTCAAACAATTTCTGTTTTGTCCGTATGATCCACTAAAGATATATACAGTAATAAACTAAATAAGAACATAGTTATTGATTGTGAGTGACAAAGTCATCCAAGTCAAGAAGGTCTTCCTGACTAAAGAGAATGACTGGGAAGGTGATTAATGAGGAGTCAGGGAGAACACTTTATAATTATGTGTTCTGACAAGGGACATTCAGGCTACTGTTAAAAGATCAAAAGAGGATTCTGAGTTTATGTTAGTGTCTGGCTAGTAGCCCAGGTTGCAACTCCTCCCAACTTCACACTGATAACCGTGATATTAGGAGAAAACAAAACCAAGCTATATACATAAAAAATATGAAAACTTACCACTTTAAAACTAATATCAATAAGCAACTAGTGCCAAAATTCTAACTTTAAGGATCAATCCTTTTATTCCCTCTTAGTGGATTGGTTTTAAATCTCAATATAACTTATTATCTTTCTAATTATCTATAATGATATATATCCTGTCCTAAGTATTTCTTAGCTATATTTTCTTCCCAAGCAACCAGAGGCAACCCTTATGTATAGTATTATCAGGTAAAATAGGGGAGGCCAAGTTAAATTTAAATTTCAGATAAGCAATGAATACTTTTGTAGTGTAACTCTAGTCTCAAATATTGCGTGGAACGTAATTATACTAAAAATATTAATGGTAAAAAGAGCATCTTATATTTCAATTTGCTAAATCTGGCAATCCCTTTTATGAGTCTAGATTGTTTTTTTTTTCTTATGTCATTTTCACATCTCTGTTAGTCTAGTTAATGTCTATTTTCTAGTTTCAGAGGGAGAACTAAAACAGATCCTTTTCTCTCTAGCCCAGAGATTCAAAACCATGGCTTTGTATATTAACCACATGAAGATCATTAAAATAAGCTGTACGCTCAGGAACTACCTAAATTTAGGATTAGGTCCAGGCATTTGTATTTTTAAAAGCTCCCAAGGTTGCAGTAATGAACTAATATTATTATTAAGAAACACTCACAGTACTTATTGGTATCCGCCTCCACTTCTAAGACCTGATAGAAAAGGAATGAAAGGTTCCTTAGCCAAAGAGAGGGCTAACGGTCACAAATTCTAAATACTCCACCATGTAGGAACTAGCTCACACTGGCAGAAGAGAACTGTTGATAAGAGATGTCCTATCAGAATATAAATTGTTCCTTCCTAGTTTGGCAAGGAGAAAGCCAACATTGTTTTCATGGATGCCAGCAGATACCATACTAGCAGCACAGGACATTAGCTTGTCTATCCTGTCCCGTTCATAAGGCTCACTGAGCAGGGGCCGAGTAAGCAGGACCCAAGCACTATACATAGAAGCTGCTGGTGTGTATGTGTGGGCTACCCCAGCTCACAACGGATGGCAGGATATTTAGAGACTGGGTTTCAATTTTTGTCAATTTTTGCTTTAGTTGCCTGTGCTTTTGAGGTCTTACTAAAAAAATCTTTGCCTAGACCAATGTCTTGAAGCATTTCTTCAAAGTACTCTTGTGGTAGTTTCATAGTTTCAGGTATTATACTAAGTCTTTAATCCACTTTGATTTGATTTTTGTACATGGTGAGAGATAGGGGCCTAGTTTTGTTCTCCTGCATATGGTTGCATTGGCTCTCTATCAAGATTGGATTCATGAGCATCCTATTTCTTAAATGGTCCATAAAATGCCAGTTTTTAAAATTTTTTTTCAATCCAATGATGTCTATTGAAAGTAAACTATATTTATATTCATATCACATTCATCATGAGTTATTTAGACCCTACATAATAAATAAAAATACGTTTTTCAATTTATTTGTAGGTGCATAGAATTTGAGTTACGCAAAGAGATTTTGACGTGATATGATCCAGCCCATTCATTTTATCAATAGAGCTATGAAACAATTTGTGTAAAGTGTCAGAGTCAATGTTCCCGATGACCAGTTCAGTACTCGTACAGAATGCTGCCTTTTCCCATAATCTCATCGTGAAATGTTGTGGACATACTCTTATATTCTCAATTTATCAAAGGCATGAACTTGCTGTATATAAAGAATTGTTTGATGGCAGCTCAACCAATCCCAAATTTGAGGGGTTTATAAATTAATACAAACTTTCTGAAGGGTCATTTTTTCCATCAAGCATCAAAATCCTTAAATTTTACATGTCTTTTACCTAAGCAAGTCACTATTTAGTAATTCATACTGAAGAGAAAAAACACGATTTGTTTTTTCACAAATTCTGTAATTGTTATGTTATAGACTAGAAACATCATAAAATTAACTGTCACTTCTGAGTGACCAATTAGTTAATGTAACTGAGAAATATGATATGGTTTTGTCATATAAATCAAAAGGAAATTATCAACTCAACAATGAACTGGGAAATGAGTTGTAATTGATAACTAAAAAAAGAAAGAAATCTAAACATATGAAAGTATCAATAATTAAATGAATGTCAATTAAGGCAAGAGTAGAATATTACTTTATCAAATAACAAATTGAAGCTTTAATAATTAATTAATCATTTCCATACCTAATTGGTGAAGGTGCTGTATAATAGGCCCTGCCTTGTGTTGCTGGGAAAATCAATCATTAAAATGTTCTGGACAGTTGATTTTTTTCATCAATCATCAAAATCCTTAAAAAACAACTATCTTTTAACTAAGTCCATAAATAGAAATTTATATTAATAATCATTGTTTACAGAGATATCATTGAATATAATTAGCAGAAATAAATTTTAATAATCACCTTTAACTGTAAACTATGGGCATCCATCAAATAAATTATAATATATCTTTATGGACACAATGAAATGAATTGGATTTTGTCAAAGAATTTGGAATTATATTACAAATATTTTTATAAAAATTAACAGAAAGAGAAAACAAAATTTAGAATAAAACAGTATGTTCCAAATTTTAGATACTAAGAGTAAACATATATATATATATACATATTCTGGGCATTAGATTATGTATAATTTTTATTTCTTCTTTTATACTTTTTGAAATTATCTTAATTTTCAGCAATGAACATAAAATTCAAAGGTAATAATTAAATATATATTGTTATACAGATTACAATAGAAAGAAGGCTCCCCAAATACGTTTGAAAGCTTATTTGTGCACATATGAGAGAGATAGTAGAGAGGGAAGCAGTGTGGAATTAAGGAAAGAATATCAGTTTTTTTGTCATACAAACAGGACTTAATACTCCAGATATGTTACCCCCTCATAGTCATAACATCTTTGAGTTTTGGTATCTTTACTCCCTTTCTTTATTCGAAATACTTTACGTGGTTATCAAAGCATGTTATATAATATGATTAGGTTTGTATTCATAAAATAAAGTGAAAAGAACAACTACTTATGTAGTTAAAAGTGAAAGACAAAAGTGTAAGCTGTTTGAAAGAAGAACTTATAAAATTTTGTTTCATTTCACATTAATCATATAAAGATTACAGTTTACGCCATTATATAATTGCATTTGGTTTAATATAAAAATATTTCAAATTGCTTAACATCAAAGAATAATGCTACTCCCCTTGAGATGTTCCATATTTATTCTGTGCTGTCACATTCCTGCCTGTAAAATTACATATACTTCCACCTTAACACTTCCTTGGTCTCAAGAAGAGACATCACAGGTTGAATATTTTTGTGGCTATTTCAAGGACTGCTATTTGTATTTTATTTGTAGTAGTGAAACTCCTGCTTTTTATCTGGGTACACAGTGAACCAACTATATTTCATATCTTCCATTGGAGCCTAGGTGTGGCCATGTGACTAAGTCTTGGACAATGGAATGTGTATTGGAGTGATGTGAGAAAATTCTAGGAAGTTTCCTTAAAGAAGGAGATGCTTCCTTAAAGGAGTAATCCTTCTTTAAAAGAGGAGTCCTTCTTCTCATTTTTCTTTACAGTTAGATGGAAAGGAGACATGATGTTTGGTGTTGGAGCAACCACTGACCACGTGAAAAAGTCACATGTGAGAACGGCAGCACAACAGAACAGGCTTCTGCAACTGCTTTGTAATCTCTGGAGCAACAGCCTGGACTATTATCTAAAAGTAAGCTTCATTCTTGTTTAACCCACTGTTATTTTGAATTTATTGGCCATCTATAGCCAGGCCGAAGTTTACCCAATACAGTGACCCTTTGGATTACCTACATCTCTTTGGAGTTTGCTCAGAGGAGGTAGGAAGCAGCACTGATTCCTCTCTCTCTAGAAACTGAGTTCAATACTTCAGTCTCTAGAAATTTATTTGTTCTGTTCCACAATACCCTGAGCTTGGTCTTTTTATTAGGAGTTATTGCTGTTATTTTTACTCCTTCATAATTGAACTGCAGCTCTTCTGAAAAGAGGATTAGACATACCCTGTCTGAACAAAGTAACAAAGTGAATAGAATTTTATAATTTGCTGATATAGCTTTTCTTCCAGCTTACCAAATAAGTCTCAAGCGTATTGGCTAAAATCAGAATGCTTTTTACAAGTCTTCACACACACCTGGCAGTATTAATTTATGCAGTACTCACCTTGGTACTAATTTATAGAAGTGATAAAAAAAGAATTAAAATTCCTGAGTAAGCAAAATAATGCTCCATCCAGTTGTGTAATATATGGCAAAATTAAGTTATCGTGATTTGACACTTAAACAAATTATCTGTTTAGAAAATATATTTTAATCTATTACATACTAGACTCTAAAATTGATTGAAACTTCAATAACTCTGAAAATATGAAAATATCTTATGCTCTTTGAATTATATTTAATAATTATGATTAATTTCATATTCTTATATGTATGATTCCTTCATTAAATCAGTCTTTAACTGTGTCCTCAGTCTGAGAAAATATAGTTAGATCAATGTGAAAGAGGAAATATTTACTTTGCATCATGAAAATCAAATAATTTAGGCAGTATATGTTACATTAATGTTGACATCTTAACAAAATATGTTAAATATATTCATTTTAGTGAGGAAACATTTCTCAGATTATTCCTGATATACCTAAAAATGGGGAGTTTGTCTACTTTTATACTTGCTTATAAAAACCCTCTATGTCTTCATTCTATATCGCAATCCTTCAGATTTTAAGATGTAAGTATGATTAGTGTATGTGGTTATTTTAATATTCTGTTTTTAAAATAAACTTTACCCTGATTTGTCATTATACATTGTATGCTTGTATCAAAATATCACATGTATCCCGTAAACACGTGTAACAATTATATATCTATATTAATTAAAAGTAAAAAAATTAAAAAATAAAAATAAAGTGAACTTGCTAAAGGAAAGAAAAACGTTAAAATGATACATTGTAAAATCTTCGTGAAAGGCCTATTTTAGCTATGAGATGGAGCTGAGCACACAGGCTATTAATCTCTTTCTTTACAATAATATATGAATGAAGAATAAATACTAATGTTTAGTAAACATGTTTGGTCAGTTGATTAGAGGCGAGGTCAGAAGAAATTCTCATTTGGTTTGCCATACTGTTGACAATAGACACAAATTAACAAGCAATTCATATCCTATATTCTTTTGTCCCCAAGGAGACTTGAATGTTGCTTTTAGATAACAGTCACAGAGACTCACAGCTATTAGGCAGTCTATGTATCCCCAGGGACATATGCTCGCTGGCACATCAAGGAGTATTGCTTACTTTATGAACAATTGACAAAATTCTCCTTTATTTTTCACTAGCTCTTCCTGTTTTGGAAAAGACAGGGAGAGGGTAAAAAAATATAAACTATATTTTTAAGCAAAGTGAATTTTCATTTAACAGTGTAATTATCCTGCCAAAAATATTTGAAAAGGAACTATAAACTTCAGCCCTTCCCCATTTATTTAGTTATAATTCTTTATATAGACCCAGAACTATAGTTTTGGATGAAAATGTAAAAATGGCATCCAACATGCTCTAATAGAATTAATGGTCAATGTGGAGATACTCCATAAAAATCACAACTGTGTTTGGAGAACAAGATGAATAACTACAGGAGATGGAACATAGAAAAACTATTCTTATGACCACTGATTCTCTGTTCAACTAGGGATTAATGGTGTTTTATCACATTAATATGTTTTAAATTTACAAAATTCATTATAGAATATTTCATGTTCTTACAGAAAAATTAGCTTATAGCATAAGGAAAAAAAATGAAGAAAAAAATTCATATAAAATACAACCACTCAGACCATCACTGTAATCAATTTGGGATAAATTTTCCATATACATGCATATATAGATTAATGATGATGGAATTTCATATTCTTTTGTCATAAACCACATTTTTATATTACTAAATATACGAGGTCTGTCCATAAAGTATCCAGCCATGTAATATGAAAAATAGAGACAGTTACTGAAGAAGATACAGCATACAAGAAGCATTGTATGTAAGACAATGACACCTCGGTCCCCTTCCGAGTAGGCACCTTGGGACCTCACACAGTTCTCCCAGCATCTCTTCACCTAACCTGTACACATTCAACATTCTCAGGTGTTCTGCTTGTTGCAGGCCTTCCAGAATGTGGATCACTTTCAAGAGATTCTCAACCATCTTTGAAGTGTTTGTGCCACACTTTTTATTTATGCTGCACTCATTGCATTGTCCCCGAAAGCCTTCTGAATCATCCCAATAGTTTCCACAGATGAATGTTTAAGCTTAACACAAAATTTGATACTGTTTCGTTGCTCTATTAGCTCAGTCATTTTGAATGCAGCGGCCACACAGTACACACGCTCACTCAATGGTGTCTAGTGCCCCACTGACTAGTACAATGAAGTTGTCACTGTTCACGCAAACGCACTATAGTCCGCTCTCCTTGGCTGCCAGGTTACATCAATGTTGCAAAAACCATTCTCGTTATATTAACAATGGCTGGGTACTTTCTATGCAGACCTCATATATCTAAATAATCATTTTAATGGCTACCAATAATGCTGCTGGCTGAGACATCGTGGGCGCGAAATAAAATTCTATACCCAGAATTGGTATTTATACCTGAAAGTATAAACCACTGGTTCTTCCAGTATAGAAGGATCTCCACAAGGAATAGCATTATAGCAGAGTCTCAGTGTTGCTTTCTCTTGCTGGCATTCAGAGGCAGCAATAGCTAGATCAGCTTTGCTAAATAGGGAGATCATGTCTTGAGCCCATGCTACCCTCCATCTCCGCCACCATGACCACTCCATTCTTGTGCCCATCATCCAAGTTCTGGGATGGCAAATGTTGAAGTTTGGCTAAAATCGACAAGATGAGTCATTTTGTCTATTTGGTTGGTTTGTGGCCCTTCAGTGGAGGTTGCTTTCCGGAGGGCATTAACGTGTGATAAAACATCTTCTCAGTTAATTCCCATTCCTATGCCCACCCACATGTATTAATCCCAGATGTTCTTGTCTTCTATTTCTGAAACTTTCTGTTTCTATGACCCTGATCAGCTGTACCAAGTCATTTGCCACTGCCCATTAATACATATACAGTTGGCCCTCCTTATCCATGGGTTCCACATCCATAGATTCAACCAAGTACTGACTGAAAATATTTGAAAACAAGAATGGTTGCATCTGTACTGAACATGTACAGACTTTTTTCTTACCGTTACTACCTAAACAATACAGTATAACAGCTACTTACATAGCATTATATTAGGTATAACATGTAATCTAGAGATAAAGTATACAAGAGGATATGTATGAGTTATATGCAAATGCTACACCAGGGAATACTACACTATACACCAGCAAATACTACGCTATATCAGGGACTTGAGCATCCCTGGATTTTGGTATCCATGGGGCTTGGGAGTCCTGGAACAAATCCCCCACAAATACTAAGGGTCAACTGTATATTGTAAACTCTGGCCACTTCTTATTTTAAATAAAGTAAATGACCCAGTGTATTCCTCTCAGCTCCACTCGTTGGGAAGAATTTCCCTCTCTCCTCTTTCAAGATCATTCCTGAAAGTGCCTATAATAAAGCTATTCATTATATTTTCCAGAATTGTCCCACAATCTGAATTGACTTCAGCAGACCAAACTCAGGTTTGTTTGTTTTTTTTCCTCTTTGAGCTGTTCATTCAAGACTGCTTATAAAGCAATAGATGTGATCTTAGAAAAGACCAGGGTTGCAATGGTGGTGAGTGACACTGGAAACAGAGATACTTGCTCAAGTATTTTCTGGGGACCAACATGAGAAGAGTGTGAGCTCAACTCAAATAATGAGATGGATCCTGAAAAAGTTAGCAGATAGAGAGAGACTGTCTGTTAACCACACTCTTGGCTGCTAGTCAGTACATTCTTTCATGGAAAAGAATCTCAGTGGTGCATCAACGTATCTGCCAAATGTTATTAACTATTTTTCTATCTAGGCTAATGCCATGTTTACTCTTCCTGATCAATCTTCAGATTGGTTTCCAAGCACCACATACTAATGTAATTCAATTAAGATTGGAGTTTAGACATTGATTAGAGATCTTTTTTTTTTTTTTAACAATATTGAATCTTTCTAATCAAGATCACCGCATGGCTCCATTTTGCCAGTTCTTCTTTTGTCTCTTAATAGTTTTAAATTTTTTCATAATAACTATATTTCTTGTTTGGTTTATTTCTCTTATTATTTATGTTATCTTATAAAATATTTTCTATTGTTTATTAGTTTCAAATAGAAAGTTATTAAACTTGGTTTATCAAAGACAAAATTCATAAATTCTATTCTTGTTTATATAATTTTTCTGTTGTTTTTCCTGGATTTTTCAGATAGTCAATCATATAATTTGCAAATTAATATATTCAAATATTGAACTTGCATAAATAGAATAAACCTTACTTGATTATAGTGTTTCTTGTTTACATATTATATACATATATATTTTTTTCCTCTGATAGAATATTAACTCCTCTACCAGTTCTCCAAGTTGTTAAGTCTTTCCTCTTTTCTAATACTGTGTGTCGGCATTTTCTGTTTTTGGAGCTTAGTCTTGCCAGAGACTGTTTTCAGTGTTTATTAAACTTTTCCAATGCCCATTATCAGTGAATTCAAGCTCCTGGGATTTTGCAAAAAAGATAAAGTCTTTTATTAGATGTATTTTATGTCAAATCCATATAAATTTTGTAAAATATTGTGATATATGTTTATTTCCTTTAATACTAAAATGGTTTAGTTATTTTTCCCCTCTAAATACTCAAGAAATACTTATAGTTCATGTCCTGAATACTACTGCCACTCTAGAAAGCTACTCAGTATCCCTATTTAAAAATACTTGGTCTAATTCAGGGGTCAAGCCAACTACTGCCAGTCGGCAAAATCCTCCCTGCTGCTTGTTTTTGTAGATAATGTTTTATTGGAACACAGCCACACACAATAATTTATATGTTGTCTATAAGCTACTTTTGTGCTAGAGTGACAGATTCTAGTAGTTGCCACAGAAATCATATGGTTAGCAAAGCTTAAAATATTTACTACATGGACCTTCACAAAAAAAGTTTGCTGACAATGAATATATTGAGTCACTCAACAATTTTTTTCTGGATTATTTTTCAAAATGTTTTTCTGTTTTTTAATGAATTCGTATCCAATTTTATCTTTATATTATCTTTTCAAATTGTCTTGGTTTTATTTGATTATTGCTTTTATAACTTCTGAGAGTTAATTTTTTTCACTTTTTATTAGCTTTCTCATTCAATGAAATAAGATTCTCAATGATTTTAATTTGTTATTGAGCACACATTTAGCCCAATGCATTGTTGATATAGCATGTAGCAAATTCATTGAATATATGCAAAATAGTCTCACATTTTCATTTCAATTTTTTCTTCAGTCCAAAAGATTTTGGAAAAATATTTTTCCCAATATATTTGATTTTTTAATTTAAAATTTTTGCTTCTATTTTCTTGAACTATGATTCAACAATACCCACACAAAATCCTCCTTGGAAACACATTAAGATTTCCCTTATATCCTATGATGTCATTTTAGGAATATTCTACGAATATTTGACAAGATTTTGAGGTTTCTAGAATGGACAAATTTAAACGTGTATCTCTTCAATTATTTACTTGACTGCTTTAGTTAAACATCTCTCAAGCTAAAACTTTGTCTTCTAAAATGGGCTAAAGCTTTGTCAGCTTGAATAGAAAACCTTTATGGGATTAAGAGCATTAAGAGAAAAAGATAAAAATGAATTTGGTGGATTTAACAGAACAAGTCCTTATATTGCCAAATCTGCATTAAGACAAATGCACAATGATGGCATACCTATATACATTCTTCGTTCTTTCCAAGAGTTTTGGGTTCGGAAACCTGCCATTCCATGGAGCTATTAGGGCACCAGGCTGGCAAGAAAATATAATTCTCTCTCTGATTACAATATTCTTGAATTAATAGAAAACTTAGATCCTGGCACTGAATCTTTGACCTTGTCTTCTAATCCTAAATGCATTTGGATTAATGCACAAACTCTTTCTTAATTGATATAAATTAATGTTAATGAGTTCATAGCCAACAGTTAATTTAAATCTTTGGGGCATGAAATAAAGACAAGGCTGGGGGATCATCTCTTTCTTCCCTGTTTCTTTTTTAAGCAAAATAAAAAGGCTACTTGTCTCCTGACAAAATGGCTGTATCTGAGTTTCATGAGAACTTGGATAATCAGCTAAGGATAATTATCTATCTTTTGTAAACAAAGACTAAGATTTCATGTAAGCACTCTAAAAAATTGTAACTTTTTGAAAAAACTATATACAATTTACATATTAGTGGTTATAAAAAAGTATGCAATGCCCAAGGACCACACTATCTTTACTTTGTTTATCTTTTGAAATGAAATATAATAAGTATTGTTTAAAATTGATGTCACAAAGGCAAATATTTATAGAAATGAATCAAGAATTGCTCTTATTTAATAGTTAAGGAAATCTGCCACCACAGATGCTGGAAATAAATTTCATTCTTAAAATGAAAACAGCAAATTTTTTTCATATTCTAATAGACTTTACAAAATTGCTTCCATTTCAAAATGGGTTTTAAATTCCCTTTCTTCAGGGGATGAAGTGTTTAATCTCTATTTACTTTTATTTGAAATCAGTGAATAATAATGCTGTATAATTTGGAAAGGCAATTAAGAAGGAAAATATGCCAAAAATCAGTGCATACTCAAACTCTTGCCAGTAGAAGACAGATGCAATGCAAAATATTTTTATTATTAAAAAAATAGAAGGTAGGATTCGAATTAAGAATCATTGTATGGAAAACCACCACAAATCAACATTTGAAGGAATAATTAGTTTTTAAGGGTGCCTATCATCTCCTTAATATCCTGCAGTGTGATATATATAAGTTACTCCTAGAAAAATTAGTAGTAAGTCACAAGGCCTTTCAATGTCTTTTAATTTAATATTTAAAAATGCTCTATGAAAAAAGAAAAGAGAGTATGACATATTTTCAAATTAGTCCTTCACAATTTATCGTATTTAGGAATAGCCATCTTCTCAAGATATGGTTTACTTTTTGACTTTATTTTAAAACATGATTGGTCACAACTGGTCATTTTACTATCTCCATGTATGCAGGAGTATTTTCAAAAGATCACAATTTTTTTTTTAAAT
This sequence comes from Lepilemur ruficaudatus, assembly GCA_963574885.1. Taxonomy (NCBI): domain Eukaryota; kingdom Metazoa; phylum Chordata; class Mammalia; order Primates; family Lepilemuridae; genus Lepilemur; species Lepilemur ruficaudatus. The sequence continues at coordinate 14,259 of CAUYRT010101858.1, forward strand.
TAATGTTCTTGGCTTAAAAATGTATATAATAGTTTCATAAACATAAAAAGAAAGACTAAACATTAAGTCTTTAAAATACCATGTCTGGATAAGTCAAAATAAATGACAATAAATCCCTAATCATATCAAATACCAAAAAAAAAGTTTTATTTGCAATATGGGCATGATAAACTCATAATTTCTCTCTATATTGCAAATTAACAGAAGGTTTCTTCATCGGTGAGGAGGTGTTTGTATTGTGAACTACTAAACATGCTTCCCGGAACTCTAAGATGTCCAGGAACATTTTATCCTGGTTTGCAAAGTGACTCAAGAAAACAGACAACAATGAAAGGGCAAAGAAGCTAGCATAAAAAAAAGAGGGAGTTATATTGGAAGGATTCATGGAGCCCTCAAAAGTATTGTTTTCTTATATTGCACAACTTTTCTCTCCCACTTTTAAGGGATCATTGAAGTTTTTGTTATTTTGTTAGTAAATTGGAGGAAAAAAAGATTGCTTGGTACCATTAATTTAAAGAGCAAAGAGTCCTATAATCGTTTATTCTACTCCAGACAAAAATTATTTTCAAATCCATGTGTATGAAGGAGATTCTTTCCTTGAATGAGATACCCCAGATTGATCTCTATGCGGGAAATTTCTCTAAGGTATATGAGTTTCATACATAATACATTGTAAAGTTGCTTTTGGGGGAAAATAGTTGTTTTAACATTCTGTTTCACACACATGAACAACCCTATCTGTGGGCTCATCTGATAGACAGTGTCACTAATTTTGTTTTTAATTTTTGAGAGTTGGCCACATTGGGTAGAATCATTTTTGAGATTTTCAGATTCAAATTACAAGCATGTGATTAAAAAGCCCATCAGACCAAGAGATCCACAGAGCATATCGGTAAATGGAATAAAAAAAAAAATTAAAAAGAGGTAAAGAAGTTACAGGCAAGGCAGTTTGCCGAGGATTCCAATTTTGAAGGCTTGTATTTACTGCGTAGTCCTTATAAAAATAATTTTGAAAGAACATTGATTGTCCCCAGATACATACTACTTATACACTGTGTATGACGTTTCCATTTTTCTTTTTACGTTTTTGGCTTTTATTTCACTCAGCAAGGTATTTTTTTGTTGGTGTCACTGAATGAAAATCATTAAACATAGAATGGAGGAAAGAAAAGAAGCATCTGTTTAAATTCCAGAACAAAATATGAATCCTTAATAAGACAATGTTGGGGATTCTTGCTATATTTTTTCCTGAATGGAAAAGCCTTCTAATATGTATTTAAGAGTGCATGTGTAGGCATACATGAATTCATATATATTTACAGAGGTTTGGGATGGTGGCAAGAGAGGGTGAAAGATAAATCAGACAGATTAAGAAATGATCTTAAGAACTGTGAATACTGGAAGTAACATTGACTATGAACAATTATTAAGAAGGTCATATGTGGAAGAGAAATGAAGAGCCAAAGGAATATATCAAAGTGAGTCACTTAGAAGAAGGAAGGAAATATTCAGAACATTAATTGTGTATATGTACTTTCACTCTTTGTGTCTTTGACGATGTTACAGTTAGAGAAAATATTGACTTAAAATCAATTGTCTACATTTAGAATTATTCATAGAGTCACATCAGGTTATTTAACCAAAACTAATTTTTACTTCCAAAGAGCTCTCCAGTGGTAGTATTTTCCTATTGCTGCTGTAACTAACTACCACACAAATGCGGCATAAAACAAGACAGTTTTTTTCTTACAATTCTGCAGGTCGGAAGTCCAACACGGATCTCGTTGGACTAACATGAAGGTGTCAGTAGGTCAATATTCTTCCTGGAGACTCTAGGGGAGAATCTATTCCTTTGCTATTTGCAACTCCTAGAGGCCATTTAGAATACTTGGTTCATAGTCTCTTCTTCCATCTTCAAAGCCATCAGTGTAGCATCTCTTCTCCTCTCTGACCTCTACTTCTATCTTCACATCTTTTTCTGTGACTCTGACCCTCCTTTGTCCCTCTTATAAGGACCCATTAGATCTATTAGGACAATCCAGGATAATCTCACTGTCTCAAGATCCTTTATTTTAGCCAGGCATGGTGACACATGCCTATAATCCCAGATACTTGGGAGGCTGAGGAGGGAGGATCGCTTGAGCCCAGGAGGTTGAGGTTACAGTGAGCAATGATGACACCACTGCACTCCTAGCCTGTATGACAGAGCTAGAACCTATCTCTCAAAAAAAAAAATCTTAATTTAATCACATCTGCAAAGTTCCTTTTACCGTGTAATGTAGCATATTCACAGGTTCCAGTGATTAGGATGTGGGCATCTTTGGAGGGAGGCATTATTCAACATCCTACACCTCTATGCCCCTTTTATTCTCTCATTGTACCCAAACAACATCCTTCATAGATGTCAACACTGATGATCTCTCACATCAGACTCTAAGAGGGCTGAAGACCTTTCTGTTTAGTTCACCATTTTACACCCCAATGTGTGGTACAGTGTTTGGCATATAGTAAGAACTTGGTATTTCCTGAATGGTTAACCAGATTACATCCAAATCTGAAATATCTTAATTCCCAGCTGGAGGCTTTGTCTACAATATCATAATGTTGCTTTTTCAGTTGGTATTATCAATTTTTTTATGTATTGTTCTGAAAGTAGTTCCCATAGATTGATTTTACACTTAAACTAAATAAAATGCCTGTTCTGTTTTTAGCACAACTGAGAAGTTGCTACACATTCACATATAATCCACATAAAATATTCCCTGGTTCAGATTGTAATTAAATAGGATCATGACCCATGCTAGAGAATTTAGTTGTTTTGTCCTATTTTTACTTCTCATGGTTTAACAAGGAAAGAGAAAATATGCCATGTTAAAGAAATTGCAATTTTGTTCTGTAAGACATATTCTGAAAACTTAAAAACTGAATTGAAAAAAATCAACTTCTTATACATTTTTAACCACTTAAATTTAGGTGATATTAAAGAATGCAAAATAATATCTTTGGAATCTATTTTAAGATTTAGGATAATATGCTCCTCATATATCTGTAGTAAAGGTGATTTATCTGAAAGACTAGTCCAAGAAGATTGAGATCCCTTTAACATAGAAAAAAATAAAATGCACTATCCACAGGTTGCCATGGTTTCAGTTGAGCAAAAAAATGAAATTGGAAGGGCACCAATAAGTTCTGAACGTATTCTTTTTTACAAAAAGAAATCATATCAATGCAGTGTAAAAACCTAACAAGATTTAGAACAATACAGGCACTTTGAAAATTACAAAACCATTAGTCAATACCATATTAAGCTGATTTATTACCCTCTAGTGCCACAGTCTTTTAACTGCTCATAGGGATCCAGTTAAGAAATAAGATTATGACTCCTTTCTTGAGGTTGTCATACACTACTTTCTCAGAAAATAAAGCAAATTAGGCAATAAATCATTGTCCATATCACTTTTCAACTCGTGCCAATGTAAGAGGTGAATAATCACATTGAAAATTATCTTCCCCTCCCCTGAGTCAAATTCTGTACACCCACTTTCATTTCAAGGATTCAGAAGACTCCTTCATTAAAAAGAAGGAAACTCAATTTCAACTAGGTTGAAAAACAAAAATATTAGAAGAACAATAATTACCTAGATTATATTCTAATGGCTTTATGATCAATCTCCAATATGAAAACTCCAAGGAAGGTTTTGATTGACCCATGTGGGTTCCTACTTGGGTTACATAACTCCCTACTCCATGGATTGGTCATTTGACCAAGTAAGGAAAGTCTGATGATTGACTTAAATTGCCCTCTTGCTCATCTCTCTGATAGACTCAGGATGACTGGTATTGGTGAGCCAAAAAGGATCAGACATCTAGAATCCATGATAACAGCCATTTTTCTCTCTACATTGCAGCCCCTTTATCTACCTTTGGGTCCATTGGCCCTCCTAACACCTATGAGTCTTCTCGATAGGTCACTTATCACACACCCAGGCTGGGAAACTGAGGTTATGAAAGAAGCTCATTTATCTAGCCATCTCCCTTTACCACCAATGTGCTGTTACTCCACAGATTGTTGGATTTATTCCAGAGAGGCTTTTCAGCTAGTCCTAGGCTTTCAGGTTCCTACAAGCTTTGCCCAGGGAACTATACCTCTTGTGCCTCTGATGTTTTCGAGATCTCCCATATATATCTTGGTGTTCCTAAAATGCCCCCTTCCCTGGTTTCAGCCCAATTGTGTGTAGACTTAAGACACTTGTGCTTAAACTTTTCCTACTACCTCTGTTTTCTGCTTCTCACAAACCACTGGGGGAAAAGCGTAGACTTATCACTTCTTCAATAAGATGGATTTCGTGGGTCTTGTCTTTCTTATTCCCTATAGAAACTGAAATTTACAGCTCAGTAAGGTAAAAGGGCTATCTTCTCTAAAGTATGTGATAACTCTATGATCTAGTCTTCTAAGCCCATACCTCAATGTTATTGTAACCTAAAAAAAATTAGAAAATCCTTTTCTCTCTTGATAAACCTGGCTTTTAAGATTATTATCATGTTTTTAACTCAAAGAAAGTTGATTTTGAATTTCAAAGTTAATCCCTGATTTCTCTTTGTATTCCTGTTCTAATAATCTAATCTTTCCCAAGTGAAATGTATACCTGTGACTGGATAAGGGGAAGTCATAAGTACAGGAATGTAAAAAATAAGTGAAAATATATGTACATTTTTTTGGAGAAAACTATCTCCAAATATATAGATACAAGGTTTTTGCAAGAATATTTCAAACATTTTCAAAATATATTTCTAATAGTTGTAGTTTGAGTCATTCAAAGTGTTAAATATCATTAATATTATATGTACACGTGGAGATGGCTGATACCCCCAAGATTTGGCAGCCCAAAGGTCACATACTGTTCACCTCCAAGTGCCATCAATCCCTCAGTGTTTAATACCTAGTTAGTATGCTCTCTCCTGAGAGACTGAAAATCGAGAGAACCTTTAACCTAGTTACCATGTGGATATTTTTGTATAGTGGGTTCAGAAGGAGGCAGTGACTCAAAGGGACAGTAAGTCAGCAACCAATAAAGAGAAACAGAGGAGAGATAGTGAAGAGGGTTCCAAGTGGCAAATGTTGTCTACTGAGTCGTATTGAAAAAAAAAATAAGTAAATAAAATGTTAAGTCTTATACATTGCAAAACTCACCTAAAGTATTAGAATGAAGTGACTTATTGTGGTCATATAATTAATCATTAAATGCACATGTCCAAGGAAAGTCAAAGTCTTATCTGGTACTGTTTTAGATTATTCTGTTGGTTTAGGATACCAGCAGCAACAATAACCACAAACATTTATTGAATGCTTATTCTATGCCTGGTGCTTTTCCAAGTGTTGTGTATATATTAGTATTTTCAATACTTACAAAGTTCCTGTGAAGTAGTTATTATTATCATTTCTATGTTACAGATTACAAAATTAAAACAAAAAAAGTAAAATATGTGGGTGTTTTTTTGTAAGCAAAACTTTTATTACTAGAAATGACATTCTTTCTTTCATCAAATATTTCTGGAGGCCCTGTTCTATACTGGTAACATTTAGTTGGGGAGATATAGCAGTGAACAAAAGTGGCAAAGTCCCTCCCACATAGGACTTATGCTTTAGCAGAAGACACAGGCTACAAACTAACTAACCACAGTGCTAGTGGTGGTTAGTTCTGTGAAGAGAAAAGCAGGGTTGGGGGACAATGGCTGGAGAAGGAGGATAGGTAGGTGAGGGATGCCATTTTTGGTAAAATGGTTAGCAAAGGCCTCTCCAGAAGGTGACATTTGAGCAGAGCCTTGGGGAAAATGAAAATGAGCCATTTAGGCAGTCAGGGAAAGACAATTTCAGGCAGAAGGAAAGTGAGTGTAGGGACTCCGAGGAGGGAGAGTGTGTAGTGAGTGAGTCAGAGGGACAGCAAAGAGGCAGGAGTGCCAGAGCTCTGGAAGGATCGGGAGAGTGGGGGGAGATGAAGTCAGCGGTCACGTAGGCCTTGTGCCCATGACAACTGTTTGAAATGTATTCTGAGTGACGTGGGAAGCCATTAAAAGAGTTTGAGCAGAGGAGTGACATGATCTGGTGGTTTTTGCAGCATAAAATACTGCTCAATGAATGCTTTTTCAAATACATAAAACTTAAAGCAGCAAATAACTATTATGAGCACATTTTAAAATTGGTTAAACCTGTAAGAACACACAGATACTGTAATTGTTGTGAAGCCTGACTTTTGATCCATGCATTTTGACTTCATGCTTTTAATATGTAAGCCATGATATTTCTCCAGAGACACCTATCTGGTTGATAAAGAGTTGTGGACTTCAGAGTTAGCTAAGTTATGACCAGGTAGTTATGTACTCAGCATGACAGTACTATCTCTGAGTATTTTTAAAATTATTATTATTTCAAAACTCCTTTAATTTTCCCTCATTTAGACATGCAGAATCTATTACTTAAAATTTATCAACGATTATCAGATTGAGTGTAAGACAGTCAGCAAATCATGGTGTTGGATTTTAATGAAGAGAGAAAACCTCAAGGACTGAATCCAAAACTTAATGAACTATTAAGTTTATAACAATATATGGCAATGGGCTTCTCTGTCTGGAGCCTCAGTCATCCAAGAGAACTTTTGTTTCCCACTTGGCAATACTAACTGGTAACAGACTTGGAATACCAGCCATTTACATTGCTATTGTAGAGAGTTACCAAGTTTTTGTGCCTAAAGCCACACTTGTAGCTTCTGCCATTCTTCTCTTGGTCCAAATAACTGTGCTTATGTGGAAAACAAGGCTTTGCCACAATTCAAGTTCCTATCCAGAGTCTTGAGGGGTTCAAGGACAACGGAGAGAACACATGCCCTAGCTGAAAAAACTGGATCCAAAAAGTTCTCATAGAGACAGTTTTGTGAATAAACTTATCTGCTATTGCTGGCTTTCCTTTTCCATATCATAGGAGTTCTGAATATCATAACAAACTAAAACAATAAAAATAACAATAGAAATAAAACTAAAAGAGCAAAAAAATCAGAAAAGAAAAAACTCAAACTCATTTTGTATCACAATGAGTTTGTAAATAGAATATTATCAACATGGGTACATAAATATTACAAATATATTTTACTTTAGGTATTTTAATTCATTACAAACAAACATATTCAACAATATTTAGAGATATGTGAAATAATAAAGATGGTACAATTTACTGGAAGTTTTGTTCAGGGGTCCAGAATTGTAACGTAAATTAGCACTTAGGTTATAACCTTATTTCTAAATTCATTATATACACTGTCATGAAGTTTTGACAAAAATCACTTAACACGTAATTATAAATCTCAGATAAAAATATTTATCTACCGATTCAAGTTGTATTTGTGAATTTCATAGATTAAAACAAAGAAATGGCCTATATGAATAACAATTTCTATTGTTCATTTATTGTCTACTGCTGGCCACACATTGTAATTATTTTCTTAGTCCTTCCAAGAATTCTAACATGGCATTATTCACTCAGTTTTACAGATAAGAAAAGAGAGGTCCAGAGATATTAAGTAGCTTCCCCAAGATTACAGTTAAGTAACAGACAGAACCAGTATTCAAACTGAGACTCATCTGGTTCAATACCATTAGCACTGGTAAAATGACTTATTATGTATAGATGAGAAAGAACCGTTCATTGGTTGTAAAAGTAAATCATTTTACTAAAAAACCAGAGAACTGAAGCTATATTTTCATTCAGGTGAAGAATTTATGATTAACATGATCAAGATGCCATAATCCATGATAAGAAATCAAAGCAAAAGCAAAACAGACACAAACAAACAAAACAGAGGTGGGATTGTTACATCGCATCCATAACCAATCACATTCAATCTGAGTAACAATGTCAGGATGAAAGAATGACTTTCCTTGGGGCTTTGAGCATAGAACAGAGCCTGGGATATAAGAAGCACTCAAAGAAATTAATTGGCCCACTAAAAATATATATAGAAAAAATTAGCCGGGCATGGTGGCGCATGCCTGTAGTTCCAGCTACTCAGGAGGCTGAGGCAGGAGGATCGCTTGAGCCCAGGAGTTTGAGGTTGCTGTGAGCTAGGCTGACTCCATGGCACTCTAGCCCAGACAACAGAGTGAGACTCCATCTAAAAAAAAAAAAAAAATTAAATTAAATTAAATTAAAAAGATAGTTGTAATTAAATAAACAAGCAAAAAATGAAACACTCATTGATTAGTTTTTCACAAAATAACTTTCATGTGTAACATGTGAAATAAAATCTGTTTCTATGAACATATGACTAATATCTTTTGCATGAAGTTTCTATCATTCACTTCCTAATTTATAGATGAAAATATCAATAGCATTACTTTATATATCATTTCACATAATTCTCAAATATTAGAAAATATTCTTGAGATATGTATTATAGTGATGGAATTTTAATACAATATATTATCTTCCCTGTCTCCTGGCATTCACTTTTATCCACCTTTTTTTGTATTCCTACACAATCTTTCAGATCCAAACTGAGTCACTATAATTTAAGACAATGTCAAAGTCTCACCACTCTTGCTCTGTCTGCTTAAGAGCCAGTGCCAAATATCCTTGGAAAACTGGCAGAGTTTAAGGTGAAATCTACAGATGTTGACAGAGATTAATCAATATGGTCTCTAAGAAATAGATGGCTGTCTTGCTCAAAGTCATTTTTTCACCAAAGAATTGTAAGACACTTCCATTCATTGTTATAATCAATAGTCTTTGTAAGTGATGCAACCATAGGCACTTGTGCACATACAAATAAGCCAGTTCAATTACATCATTTACCTGGAATGTTATATGCCCATCTCCAAATGTCCTTAAATGCCACCACTATAACCACCACCCTCAAAGAAAAGGAATGTAGAAGAAGCATTAGAAAATCTAAAAAGATATGCAATAAACTCTGCTTATCTTTTCTATTATACTTTGATTCACTAAATTGTAAGAATAAATTTGCCAGATGAAAGTTTATACTTTCAGATATGTAGAGTAATAGGAGAAAGTTATTTTGGCTTAAAGGAATTATTAGCTGAGGTGGTAGAAGAAAAAACGTAGTGGCTTCACTTGAAAACCAAGAAATAGGTGCACTGTTATTTACTTATTTTTTCATTGCTAAGAAACAATTTGTTTTCTCTGACACCATGCAGTAGGTACCGTACTTTAAAAAAAATTACCTGATTTCTTAAAATGAAGCTATTTTTGTCTTTCTAGCAAATTTTTGAATCTGTATTTTTTTCCAATAAGACATGCTTAAAATAAATAAGTTTAGAAGATGTGATTTATTAAAACTATGCGCATGTATTTATGTTTATCCAGCTTGGATACCCATACACATCATTTAAATAATATTGCTACTGTGTTTTATTCATTAACATGTGAAACTGGCAGGCTCAATAGGCCTTCACATAACTAACATATTCTATCTTTATGCATTTGTATGTTTATTCATTTATTCAAAAGTATATGTTATATCCTTGAGTTAATACATACAGAAATCAAAGACACAATCTCTGAGGGAGGAATATAGATAAACGAAATCATATTAATATGCTACAAATGTGTGCACAAGGTAAGGAGGGGGTCACAGAGGAGCAGGACCTGATTTTTGAGAGAAATAGAAGAATTAAAAAACAAGTCCTAAATGAGATGACCCAGAGCAATGCATGAAGAATAAGAGGGAGTTAGAAAGAAGTAGATTAGTATTCCAGAGGGAATGAAATTGAGTGCATAAAAGTGTCTTTGACAAGAAGTTCTCCCTTTCCATTTCTTATTAGATTAATACAATTATGACTTTACCTTCTAATGTCAACTCCCAACCCATTCTCCCAAAAGATAATGGGATAATTTTTGAAAATCAAACCTGATAATATCACTACCATAGTTACAAATTTATAATAGCTCACTATAGACATTAGGAGAAAATGCAGGCTCTTCAAGTCTTGTTATCATTTTGACCCACATTCTATTAACCCCTTTTGTAGACAGCTTTTATAGACTTGAAATTTCATTTAATGACATTCACTTATATTGAGGTAGTTCTAAGTATTATTCCTATAAACTCAATAGCTGTGCTATTAGAAGAATGTTAAGCCCAAATGCTTCTATGAATCTAACAGCTTCATTTATCAGAGAAATGTTGACAATATTGTGCATTACATTATATGATGTTCTCTCTATGAGAACCCTCAAAAGAAATAGCTCCCTGTTCTGAATCAGAAATAGCTGTATTTCTTCTGAGTAACAGTTTGACTTTTTCTTAGTACATTCTGAATCATGTAACTATTAATTTGTCTCTTTGTATTGATGAAATGCTCAGAATCCAGAATATATTAATTTACATGAAGAAATGTTTAAGATTTTAAGACTTTTTTGTCATTGTTTTGTTTTTTGATACAGGGGTCTCACTCTGTTGCCACTGGTGTCAAACTCCTGGCCTCAAGTAATCCTCCCACCTCAGCCTTCCAAAGTGCTGGGATCACAGCCATGAGTCACCATGCCCAGCCAACACATTTTTAAAACTAGTCTTGTTATTTGCCTTTATCTTATTTTCCCATCTTAGTTTATCTTGACTTCATTTTTCTCATCTATTTTATTTCCTATAGATATAACATATGTGTCTCTGAAATCCACATTAAATCTTCTCAGACAAGATATATACCTAAGAAAAGAAGAAAGGAAGAAGTAAGGAAGGAAAGAAGGAAGGAAGGAGTGCAGACAAAAGGGAAGGCAAGGAAAGGGAAGGGAGAAAGAAAACTACTACACAGTTCTAAATTCATAACTTTTAAAGAACAAAAGTAAAAGGAGAAAAGAAAAACTATTCCTCTGGACTCAACTTACATTAGGTCATTAAATATGAAATGTCCAATTTCAAGTCAAAAGAGTAGTTTATTATATCTCTAACAAGAAGCAGTACAATTAATCAAAGTATGCGCCTAATCTATCAACACAGTTTCTCCATCTTAACGGTAGCTTGTTTATGCCAGTAGCGAAGAAGCCTGGAGAGTGAGTGATGATGAAATCACGAAAGGCATTTTCCACAGCTTGTTGAGTACTGAAAATTTTTCCTTGCAAGAAGTGGTAGTCAGTTGGTGCAAGGTCTGGCAAATATGGTGGATGACAGAGAGTTTCTAAGTCCAGCCTCTGTAGTTTGAGCAGCGTTGTTTATACGACATGTGGTCGAGGGTTGTCTTGCAAGAAGATTGGCCTGTCTCTCTTGACCAATCTCAGCTGCTTAATGGCAAGCATCCTCATCATTTCATCTAATTGATTGCAGTAGACACCCACTGTAATGGAATGACCAGGTTTCATGAAGCTGCAGTGGATCATATCAGCACTGGACCACCAAACACACACCACTAGTTTTTTTGATGAATACTTGGTTTTGGACTATATTTTGGCACTTCATCTTTATGAAGTCAAAAAGAATCCATTTTTCATCACACATAACAATATGGTATAGAAATGGTTTGCTTTTATGTCATGGCAGCAAAGAAAGGCAAGCTTCAAGACAATTTCTCTTCTCATATTCATTTAATCCACACGGAACCCACCTATCCAGCTGCTTTACCTTGTTGATTTGTGTCAAATGGTCCAATATTGTTGGAATAGTAATATCAAACCTTGCTGTGAATTCAAGTGTAGGTTGAGATGGATTCACTTCCACTACAGCTTTCAGCTCATCATTATCCACCTTGGTCTCGGGTCACCCACATGGCTCATTTTTAAGATTAAAATCACCAGAACACAACTTCACAAACCATCTAAGTACTCTGCCGTCATTAGCCACATTCTTCCCAAACAGTTTGTTGATGTTTTGAGCTGTCTGTGCTGCATTGGTTCCATGATGGAATCCATATTCAAAAATAACACGATTTTTTGACTTCTCCATGGTTTCACAAAAATTGCTCTAAAAAATTGTGAAAAATAATCACAAGCCAAAACATGAATTTGAAAGACTGAGGATGTACCTTTGCAATAAACATAAAACAAGAAGTGTTAAAAAGTGTCAGAGATATCAACTGTCAAACTTAGTTCTTAAGGAAATTGGACATTTCATACTTAATAACCTAAAACAAACAAACAAACAAACAATATATATATATATATATATATATATATATATATATACACACACACACACACACCAGGTTTCTCCTGTTTCTAAAATAAATCTTTTATAAGGCAACTTTTAAAGGATGTAGCGATGTCTGGTCTTGGAAGAATACCTGACAGAAATGTTTTAGTTGTTCAAAATTTCTTGGGGGGGTTGGGCGTGGGGCATGAATTTCCCATTCTCAGTCCAGGTGATTCAAGAGTTGCTCACCGGACCTTTGAGATCCGGGTCATCCACATAATCTGATACTAGCCAATTAGGACACCATCACTTCCAAGTAAAATGATTCGCTTTAAAATAGACTTGTGACCCAAAGCTAACCAATCAGAGCCTATTGTGACACTTTTCATGGAACTGGCATTGCAAACAATGATGAGGTAAGCCTGGGGCCATTGATGGTTCTTGTGCTTCCATTGACAGAAGCCTTAGAATTAAGCCACCACTGAAGGATGAAGGGCTGAAAGTAGTAATAGAAAGAAAGTTAACCTAATGCAATTAGACTTTCTGGTTACATAAGCCAAAGAGTTACTTTATTGCATAAAATAATTTAAATTGGACCTTTGTCATGTGCAAACCTGATCTGCCAATGATATTTCAAGGACAGAAACAAAGCCACTATGTTAAAACATAAAAGTTTTGAAATTTTGAACTATTAATATGTCTATGTCATGGCATTTCTAACTGTATTTCTCTGATACCATTATCCAAATTTAAGATTTGATTTTAGGTTACAGTGGTCATCATATACTCATATATTATCTATCTAGCTATCTTCATAATTTTACTTTTAGGGTCATGGTCAGTGACAAAGCCACAGAATTTCATAATTTATTTTGGGAATTATTCTGTCTCAATTTTCTAGGAACTGTATACTCAATATAAATGAAATGAAACAAATGGAAACTACATTTGTGTTATAAACACAGGTTTTCCTAATACTCTGTATTTTTCTTTTTTTAAACTAAAAAATAGAGGCTGTTTTTCATCTGTGTAGGTGGAGAACAGAGAACAGAAAAGTGACATTTCTAATCTATAATGAGGTTTTATTCCCATCTAATAAGATTATTGAAAAGAAAAAATATATGTGTGCAAGAAAAATGGGTGAAGCTATACTTTCAGCTTTAAAAAATTAGTTAATAAGAAAATTAAATTATTCTCCTTATTCTTTTATTCCTTTTCTGTTCCATCCACCCACTTCCTTTACTGTAAGCATTATAGTATGTTTTTCAGAATGGAACAAAAGGGAATTAAATAATTGACCATTTCAATTTGCAACTCAGAAAAATCTCACTGGGATTAGATAGCAGTGCTGTTTTGTGCTTGTGGGTGATTTTCAAGGTCATATCAAATCACCCTATGATACCTGCTACATTATATCCATGCCCATTTCTCATTCTCAAACCCACAGAACCTATTAACCTGAATATTTCCTTTTAACATCCCAGTTGCATGGATCTAGGCTTTTCTTTCCAAGCTTTGTTATCTTCTATTTTTCCTCTCTGCCATCTATGTGCTCTGAAAGCCCTCAAATCCTACTCCTTATTTATCTCAGTTTATAATTAAGCCCTTGAAGTAGATACTTTTAAAAATATGATATAGTTATGCTCCTATCTACACTTTTCCTTCTCAACTATGGCATTTGTATTAACCCTAAAGGGTTTAATCATTAAATCAGGCTCACACTAATATAGTTTTTACCTACAACCAAACTATACTAATGATTCAAGTAATACAGGTAAGCATCAAGAAGAGAGAAAATATTCTTTCTCTGGAGCATCCCAAAGTTGTCAGTTGTCCATTTTCTGTGAATTATGATAAATTTTGCTATTGGATTAACAAATGATTTTTTAGAGTTTTGGGACTCTGAGTTTTTATGCATTTCTCTACAAATGAGAAAATGCTCATTTGACTACCTTCTATTCTCCTACCAGCCACGTTTATTATTTATTCATAATAAGCAATACAGATCAGAAGAATATTTATAAGACAAGCAGGTAGAGGTAATTCATCACCCACCCCCTGTTGTCCAGGCATTAAGGGAATAGGTAACAGGCCTATGGTTAACCCTGAACACCTAATATAAAGCCTGGAAGATATTTTTAAATTGATAATGTATTATATATGAAAGGCCAACACTTTACTATGCATTGTGACACAAATAGAGGCTCGCTGACAAAGCATAGCTCCTTATTTTCACAGAACTCAATTCCAGTGAAAATAACACATAAGTAAATAGTACAACACATTTTGACAAAAGCTAAAATTTATGCCAAGTTATTAAGATAACAAAGATGAGGAATACCTAAATCAGACCAAGAGATTCCTGACACTACCTTGAAGAGAGGGTACTTGAACTGAGTTTTGAATGATAATAAAAACTTATTAATAGCTAAGAATAGGAAGGAAGATAGTCATTTCAGGCACAGAAAATAATAAGGGCAAAAGGAACAATATGTGACTAAACCAAGTTCTGTAAATACTTTGTTATTTGTTGTAAAGTACTTTGTTATGATGAGAGCAAAATAATTAGCTGGATAGCTTTCTAAAACAGTTAGCAGAGTAGCCAATTTTAGATTACAGAGAACAGTTTTGACAAATCTAACATATATTCAAAAGCACTAAACATAACTTATTAAAACAGATCTATTTGGTACCTATATAGAAAAGAAACTGTTGCATTACAACACACTCTCGACCTTCCTCTACTATCAAAAACTGTAATTGGCCATTATACTGAATTCTTAGGAAGTTGTTTTTAAAAAGTAATTTCTTGAAAAACAATATTTGACTTCCAGGACTAGTTTCTCATTTTCATATTTCTAAATGCAATTGTGGTTGTGGCTTCTTTTTAGCCATTTAAAAGAGAGGCATGGTCATCCTAAGATACAAATACAAGTAAATGGTCATTTCCATTCCATCTGTAGTAGTTCTTCTCCAAAGTGTCAAAATACATGGGATGCTTTTTTTGAGGATCCTAAGTATAATTTTGAATAAAATTCATGCTATAAAAATTTGGCTTAATTCACTGCAATATTCAAACTTTTTATGGTTGAATAGACATCTACCACTAGATAATTAAGTGATAATATAATTAATATCAATACTTGAAAAAATCATAAAAATAATTCATACTGTAGAAAAGATGCATTATTTATGTTGGGTATTGTACATTATATCACTGTTCAGCTCATATTTGTTCCCTCCCCTGTGTCTATCTCCAGGGAATGATTATACTGCCCTGCCCATTGATTTGGGATATGACAGCATGACTTGCTTTAGAAAATGGAAAGTCAGCAGAAGTGACAGTGTGGGAGTTCCCAATCAAGAACTAAAGGGACCTCACCAATTTCTACTTACCCATTTGGGAGCTTATGACTGAAATCATGAGAAAAATATTCCACAGATAGTCGCTGCCCCTTTATCTTGGGCTCAAAATGAGACCCATGTAGAAAACATGAACTCAACTTGTAGCCTGAAACTGAGTCCTCCAAATGAAGCACAGACCTACAGCCTGAAACAGAACTGCACAGGCTAATACTTGGATATAAGAATGAGAAATAATGTGTTCTTGTAAGTCCTTGAGTTTTTAGGTATTTTGTTATGGAGCATTATTACAGTAACAGCTTATAGACAGTTTAAAAAATTATAATTATTATAGTACAGCATGATTTAATGAAATTATTCTACAGATTGAGTAAAAAAATCTGTAAACTTTGGAGAAGATTTTTAAAAGAATGATTTCTTTGCCCATTGTACACAAATAGTGTCACACAACTGCTAAATGATAAGCTAAAATTAGAGCGTTTGTTTGCATGTCTTATTTCTCAATTACAGCTTTAGTAAAGTCTGTTACAATATCCTATATATGTAAATATTGTGCCAACTATGTAAAAAGCAAGAAACATTTTTACTAGTATAAAGTGCCTTACTTCTTCATAAGACAGCACTGCAACTGAATTTGGAAGCTCGTCCCTGAGTACTTTTTAATTCTTTATTGTTCCTTTTTAAGATGATGCCTTAGTTTTTTATTGCTGCTGTAACATTCCCACAAACTTACTGACTTAAAGCAGCACAAATTTACTATCTTACAGCTATTTAGTTCAGAAGTTTTAAATTGGTCTTACTGGGCTTAAATCAAGGCGTCAGCAGGGTTGCATTCCTAGGTAGAGGCTCTAGGGAAAACCCATTTCCATGCCTTTCTCAGCTTCTGGAGGCCACCAGCATTCCTTGGCTTATGGCCCTCTTGCTCCATTTTCAAAGCCAGAAATACAGGACCAAGTCTATCTCACTCCACCCTCTGTCTGGTTCTCCCTATTCTATTTCCCTCCTTGTGATTACCTTGAATCCACGCAGATAATCCAGGATAATTTCCACATCTCAAGGTCAGTTGATAAGCAACCTTAATTTCATTTGCAAACTTAATTCTCCTTTATAGTGTAACTTAACATATTCACAGATCCTGGGGATTAGTACATCAACATCTTTGTGGGTTCATTATTTTTCCTACGACAGATAGTATCATTGCAAGGTTATTGTGCTAATGGTGATGATAGGACAAGATATTGTTACACATACACACACATAAATTGCTATACTTAGATAGATGCATACCGTAGTATAGCACACTGATTTACATCACAGACTCTACAGTGGACTCCCTAGTATTGCCTCATCTGTTTTCAAGCTGCTTACTTTGGGGGCAAGATATCAAAGCTCTCTAAACTTTATTTTTCTCATCTGTGTAATTGGGGGTAATGGCATAATCAATGTCACTATTTTCTTGTGAAAATTAAATACAATAATATACAGAAAAGTCTTAGCAAGTGTCTGATGCATATTGACCCTTTTAATAAATATTATATATTAATTATTATATGAAAGTATTTGTGAGTATTTTATAT
The DNA here is from genome assembly GCA_963574885.1 of Lepilemur ruficaudatus. Lineage (NCBI taxonomy): Eukaryota > Metazoa > Chordata > Mammalia > Primates > Lepilemuridae > Lepilemur > Lepilemur ruficaudatus. The sequence continues at coordinate 31,330 of CAUYRT010101858.1, forward strand.
TGCTGTAGATTAGGTATTATGTCTAGTTAGCGTAACTAGTTTGTTCTTTGATATCATATCTAATGCTGTTTCTGAAAGGGGGGATTCAACGCATGTACTTGTCTATGTAAGAAGAGCATGTAAGCCAAGAAGTAAACCCATAATATTTACACTCAGAATTTACATTTATCTGAATCATTGTAGGATAAAATGTAAATGCATACTCATTGAATCCTAACAATACTCTTTTTCAATTACATCTCTCTCTAGCTAATCTCAAAACAGATATCTAATATTAAAGTGTTGAGAAGCTGAAACCACATTTTATTGATTTGAAAACAAATACAAATGAGATTTTTGAGGTTCTGCTACTGCTTGATAATAATGGTTCATTCTTTACAGAAGAACTAATTGAAATTCAATTCCAAATTAGACTATAATTACATCTACAGCATTATTAAGAAATCAGTCTTGGTTAATGATGATTTCCTTCAGATAAAATTTTGACCATTTATTTTCATAACCTGTGTGATGCACAGAGATTATCTGCATTGTGCACAGAAACTCGGATAAGACTTACTCTTCACAGCAGCATAGAATTTGAAAGTTAAGTGACTCTACAGAATGTTTTTATTTCTCTGTTTAAATCACATTTTAAGTAGAGTAAATCTTCTAGCATTGGACATTTTAAGATTCTATGCTCAGTGTTTTACAACGTTCTTATAAGAAATGTCTACCTTAGGCAACTTGTGCTTAAAATTAAAGAGAATAGAATTATTCTCAGGCAATGATTCTATCAGTCTATATTTTCCAGCAAAATGATTAATACTTCATTAGAAATCATTTTTGTGTATATTGTCAATAAACAGCTCAAATATAACAATGCAACATCTGTGTTAAAATGGAAAGTTTCACTGGCATAGTGCAATTATTACAATATTAATACATGGAATATATTCTCATGATATATACACCCAAAGGATTAGATTGAAAAAATTAGAGGAAAACAGTGAAAAAAAAAGAAAAAGAAATCTTTAAAGCAGACAGATGGCTAATAATTGATTTATCAGAATGATTAGATCGCAGAGCTCTTTCCCTGCTGGGCTCAGTTGCAGAACGTTACATATGGTTCAGGCAGGAGACTGGAAGAGTCCTTAGGGGAATTAACTAGCTCGAAAGTAAAGACTAAAAGATAATCTCACCATGATTTCTCCAAGAAATTCCTGTTCAGATCAACCTAAAATAAAGCTCAAATTTGTTAAGCTCCTCCCATAGACTCAGAGTTTTAGTCTCTCAATTACAATTATAAGAGATATCCATGTATCACCAGAAAGTTTCTGGCATAGAATATGCTAAATAAGAAAAAAGAGAAAGAAAAGAGTGACAAATAATAACAACAAAAATAAGAACAAAAAGAAAAAAGAAAAGAATGTGTATATAACTTGGAGGAGTAGGCACTATATAGGGAGAAGAAAACTTCAGTATCTACAAAGAGATAAGAGAAAATGCTGCATCCATGACATCAAACCAGAATGTTATTTTTAAAAAAAGAATGTTTGGAAAACAGTAAGTTTTTAAGTTATTGTTTCTTAGCTCCAAACTTATACATCTATAACCTGCTCTCAAAGCTGAAACAGGGGCTCTGTAAACCCCATTTCTGCTTTGCCAGCTGCTCCCCATTAGGGTCCCTCACTAAGGGGTATGAGAGGGAGCTATGACATTGGAGCAGGGACAAAGGGCTTACTTATTCCCATTTGCTTCCCAACAATGCTTCTTCACCCCAGCGGCAGCTCTTTCTTCTACTAGCAGCGGTTAAATCTATTAATAGTTTGCAGTTTCTTCCCTCACTGGCAAAACCAGTTTCATCATGCCCTGACCCATCAGAGACATCAGACATCAGTAGTAGTCCACCAGTGTCCCCTCCTTGTAGGTCTCAGTCATAGGCTCATAAGGTCCCTCTTCCAAACTCAGAGACACCTGAGTAGTGTCTCTTTCTCAGAGATCAGAGTAGACTCCTCCTGTATATTTCTAAGTTTTAGTTCAACCTCTTATCTTTGTTTCTTTAGCACTAAGGGTGGTAGCCACTTCCTGTAGGTATTAACTTTGTGAATTTTCTTTTTACCCTTTCAGTTACCTAATCAACAACCTTATAGATCATTGACAATTTTTTCTATCAAATTCTCTTTATTCAAAAAATGGGTGTAATTTCTGTCTCCTCAAAGGACTTTGCCTGACACAACGTAATAGGAGAAATGAAAATAGCAGTGGATGGGCTGGAAGACAAAATCAGGAAAATCTACGTGACTAGAGCAAAAAACAAAGAAAATAAAAGTAGAAAATTAGCAGACTGTTCCAGGAAGCTTAACAGCTGAATAATGAACATTCTTGAAGGCAAAAGCAGAGAAAATGCTAGAGAAGAAATAAACAAATATTTTAAGGAAATTCCCCAGAACAAAAATACATGAATTTCCAGTCTGAAAGTGTCCGCTAAGTGTCCAGCAAAATAGATTTATTCCAAATAACATCATTATGAAATTTCAGAACACTGGAGACATAAGATTCCTGAAAGGAAAAATGCATGTCACATACAAAGGATCTGTAATCATAATGGTTTTGGGAATCTCAACAGTAACACAGTAAAGAAAAAAAAAAGACATCAGAATAATGAGTTAAAAATGTAATATAGCTATCAATCAAGCATGTGAGAGGAAAATAAAGATATTTTTCAGACAATCAAAAATATACTCCCTATGTACTTTTTTACAGTGTTTTACCAAAGGATGCCCTCCAGTAACACAAGCCAATAAGTGAGGAAAGAGAAAGAAATAGCAAGAAGAAAACAGAAGCCCTGAAGCAGGAAAGACTCAAAGGAAATTTCCAGGATGATAATTAAGAGAGGCTACAGGGTAACAAGTATGCAGTAAGCATAAATAGCACCATTCCAGATTAAAGCACGATAATGTTTACTCAATATCAATTTAACTAAAATTTGGGTGCTAACTGTAATGGGTATTTGAAACAAGGTAAACGTAGGAGTAGCATCATGAAAGAGCTAATCTATCACTTAGCAGAAAATGAAGTCAATCAATGTAATAACTGTAAGCACCCTTCATATGGTTTGTGCATGTGCGCACATGCATGTCCTTATGTGTTTCCTCTATATTTATCTCTACAGTTTTTAGGAGAGATAGGAAGATTTAGAACTAAGTAATCACCATATTTCTACTGAAATGTGAAGTTTGATAATAATTAACAGTTATAAGTAAAAATGCTAGATTAAGCAATTGGAAGATTCAAAAGTATTTGCCTCCAGGACAGAGGAATGAGAAGTTTGGGGAGCTGTTGACAGTGTCTTTGTATTTTTGTTTTAAACTCTGTACTTGCACTTAATTTGTTAAACTACATGTGTCAATGATAAGAAAAAATCACTTTAAAATTCACAATACAGACCTTATTTGGTCTAGTTGATTTATTTTATTACCCTGTAATGCATCTTATGTATGTCTGGGGAAAAGCCATAGGCCTTTTCTACAGGTTTTCAAGTCCAAGTGAAAAAAAAAATTAAATACCAAGATGCTTTATCTGCATGAAGACAAACAGAAATTTCCAAATGTCCAAAACAACATCAAGAACTATGCTAGCATATTGACTGGCACAGTGTCTCATGCAAAGTATTCATGCAACAAAGGTTCGAGTGAATGAACCAGTAATACTACTCTTTATTCACATTCTTTTTGTTAGTGATACGGAATATTTATGTTTGATCATTGATTTTGATTCAGTTCTACATGCTTTGAGAAAGTAGAAATGTTTATTGAGTGCCTAGCTACCAACAATACTTATTAGTAGAGCAGTAAGATTCATTGCATTTAAAATTACGTATTTATGAAGACATGAAATAGACATGTTAAGTTTCATTAATTTACTCATTTTTCAGAGAACATGGATTAAGTACCTTAATAGACATTATTATAAGATGAAAAGAAAAGTAGGTCACAGTCCCTGCCTTCCAATTATTCATGGTATGTTGTTTAACAACAAAAATAACTACATGACATTTTCTTTTACTTATACAAAACAATTCCATTATCCTCACTTCACATGTGACAGAATACAAAGATTTATTAGGTTGGTGCAAAAGTAATTGTGGTTTTAGCATAGTTGAAATTTGCCATTTGATATTGGAATACATTCGTAAATAAACGTGGTTATGTTATACATCATTTTAATGTTCATTTCTCATTTTATTTTTTTTTGCTAATGACTTATTACTTAATGTTTATTTTATATTTATTTTAGACTATGGAAATGATGTTAGACAAAAAGTAGATTTGAGTGATTTTCTTATTCGAGTTCAAAATGGGTCATAAAGCAGCAGAGACAACTTGCAACATCAACAACACATTTGGCCCAGGAACTGCTACAGACTGTACAGCGCAGTGGTGGCTCAAGAAGCTTTACAAATGAGACGAAGCTTTACAAATGAGGAGCACAGTGGCCGGCCATCGGAAGTTGACAATGACCAATTGAGAGCAATCATCGAAACTAATCTTCTTACAACTACATGAGAAGTTGCTGAAGAACTCAACTCAACGTCGACCGTTCTATGGTCTTTCTGCATTTGAAGCAAATTGGAAAGATGAAAAAGCTCAATAAGTGGGTGCCTCATAAGCTGACTGAAAATCAAAAAATATTGTCATTTTGAAGTGTTGTCTTCTGTTCTCGTATGCAACAACAACAAACCATTTCTTGATCGGCTTGTGACGTGCAACGAGAAAGTAGATTGTATATGACAACGGGCAACGACCAGCTCAGTGGTTGGACCAAGAAGAAGCTCCAAAGCCCTTCCTAAAGCCAAACTTGCAACAAAAAAAGGTCATGGTCACTGTTTGGTGGTCTGCTGCCGGTCTGACCCACTACAGCTTTCTGAATCCCTGAGAAACCATTACAACTGAGAAGTAGGCTCAGCAAGTGGATGAGAGGCACTGAAAACTGCAAAGCCTACAGCTGGCATTGGTCAACAGAAAGGGCCCAATACTTGTCCACAAGACCCGACCACGGATTTCACAACCAATGCTTCAAAAGTTGAACGAATTGGGATACAAAGTTTTGCTTCATCTGCTATATTTACCTGACCTCCCGCCAACCAACTATCACTTCTTCAAGCATCTTGATAACTTTTTACATGGAAAACATTTCCATAACCAGCAGGATGCAGAAAATGCTTTCCAAGAGTTCATGGAATCCTGAAGCACAGATTTTTATGCTGCAGGAATAAACAAACTTATTTCTTATTGTCAGAAATGTGTTGATTGGAATGGTTCCTATTTTGATTAATAAAGATGTGTTTGAGCCTAGTTATAATGATTTAAAATTCACGGTCCAAAATTGCAATTACTTTGGCAACCTAATAATAACCTATGAAAAGATAAATACTTCTTAAGTGACAAGATTGAGATTTAAACTTAAATTTACTTTACTCCCAAATTTGCTTTCAGCTACTGTGGATTACCTGTATTGTTCTCAGAAATAATTGTTTCAAAGATATATCAACTGTTAGCAGATGTTGTTTCTTCTAAAGTTAACTTTATATATGTTATCATTTAACATTTTCAACAAGGTTAGTACAATTAGATGCACAGACGTAGGTTTCGCTGTCACTGAAATTGAATACAGTTGTTTTCTGTATGTTTCTATGAGGAAGAGTGCCTTTAATGCCAAGAGTTGGAGCCTATGGCAATTCCTGTGCCCTTCATGTTGAAAACATTGTTATACAAAATTTCTATTTTCCAACCATTCTCAACAATTTGGAGTAGCTTAGAATTTTAGAACCTAAGAACACATTTGATATGTAACACAACTATAAATTTTACTAGCAAAAAAGGAAACGAGGTCTAGAGGCATTAAGTGACTAATGAAAGTTCATAGCTAATGTGAGTGCAGTTTGGGGATTGAATCCACATGTGCTGACACCCAGTGCTAAGGCCAGAGAGAGTGAAAATGAACATTGTGGAATCATAATGCAGGCTGTGTTTTCAATATATTACTTGCTGCCTTTTGTTTCCTAATGATTTTCTTACAAAATCTTTTTCAAAATGACTGTTGAAGGCCAAAATATATTCTATTAAAATACGTATGTTGTGATAAGTGAGAAAATAGTAGACATTTTAGAAAAGTAAGACTTGAGTAAAAGTGGATTCTTCTTAAAGTCTAATTAATTCTGTGAATACTATGCAGCATTAAGGAACAATTAATTAGCTGTGCATAGAGCCCAAGAATAAATCATAAAAAGAGGCTTATTGAAAAAAATGTAACAAAACACAAGAACTATAGCATATTATTTATGAATATTAAAATACATAAACAATAGTATATTTGTCAAGGGTACAAAAATATCTTGGGATTTAACACATTATATTGAGTACCCTGGTGGTGATATATGGAGCGGTGGAAGTGAAAGTAGAAATTGAGATAAATGGGCAAACATAAAATAGTATTAAATAAATGAAATAAAGCAAGAATAGGACCTTGCATAGCCTGCTAATCTGAGAAATAGGAGTAACTGAGCTCTTTGCACCTGAGGCCCAAAAAGCAAATAAAATTTTAAAAAATTTTGTTGATAGTCTTTACTATAATGGAGTTATTTATTAAAAGGTAATTAAAATTTTAGTGATAAATATCTTATGCAGTTTATAAATAGAATAAAACTCTAATAGTGGAATGTTGCTACATTTAGAAGAATGATTTTATAAATAGCTTTTAAGAAAATCTATAGGAACCAGCTAATTTAACTTCCTAAAAATTTAGAACAGTTTCTAAATCTCATTCAGGGAGAATATCTGGTTCTATCTCAAATATTTATTTTCAATAGTTTATAATGTAATTAATTGTACCACTAATTTTTCAGTTTTACTTTCCATGCTGCCCTCTTTAGTTTCACAATGCCAACATATTAAATACACATTATTAAGTATACTGCATTCTACAACACTTTACTTTCTCATAGAACCTAAGAATATTCATGTAAATGAAAGTAACATGGTGGATAAAAGAAGCTTTATATTAAAAGACATAACAGTTTCTGTGGACTTACGCATCACAAGTTGGCCATAAGATAAATAGAAATTGATGTTTTAAGTTTAATGAAACAGCTTTTGAATAAATACATAAGATCCTGATGATAGCATGGGAACTAAAATTAAAATAATCTTTAAAATTTAGATATTTTGGTTGAGTCTTGACCAAACCAGGGTATTCATTTCAATATTCTCTGTGTGTGTATGTATATACATATAACAGAATACCGAATAGTGGCTAAATTCATTATTTCATTATTAAAATGGAGTAATATTGATGAGAGGTAATGAGGTGCCCAGAATGAGCACAAGTCTGGCAAGTCATTTAGACCCACAGAATCTCATTTTGTTTATGTGAAAAATAATGGTATTAGATTATGAAAACTCAGGTTCAAATATGCTTTAAAACTATATAATTCTAATTGCATTCTAATAGTCTTAGCAATTTATAGAAATACTTTAAGGTTATACTTCTGATTATCTAATCTTAATTGAAGTGAATTAAGGGAAATAAGGAGGAAAGCTCTTTTTTCTAAATTATTCTACAGAATATGATTATGTTTTTGAGGGGGGAGCATGGAAGTAATTGATGAGAGAAGAGCCACCACCTCTGATATAACAGTGTTGGGGGAGAAAGAACAATTTTGTTCACAGGCCATGATGAGAAAGGATAGGGGACAAAGGAGAAGGTTTATCCTTCCTCTTAGATTTTAGAAATGTGTTTGGGTACATCCTTAGTAGTCATATGAGGAGTTGCAACACTGTTCAACACATGTAATGACACTCCCCTAAGAACAGAATCATCACTCAATGATGGGACCATAGATGCAGCCAAGTCCATAGACCAAAACAGGCAGGATGACAGAAAATCTAACAACTCTTTTTTATAGAATGTCTTTTTTTTTTCCTTTGGGTAAATACCCAGCAGTGGTATTGCTGGATCAAATGGTAGTTCTACATTTAGTTCTTTGAGGAATCTCCATACTGTTTTCCATAGAGACTGTGCTAATTTGAAGTGTCACCAACAGTGTTTAAGTGTTCCTTTCTCTCTACATCCATGCTGGAATCTGTTGTTTTGTAACTTTTTGATAAATGCCATTCTCACTGGAGTTAGGTGATACCTCATTGTGGTTTTGGTTTTCATTTCCCTGATGATTAGTGATGTTGAGCATTTTTTCATATGCTTATTGGCCATTAGTCTATCTTCTTTTGAAAAACTTCTGTCCATGTCTTTTGCCCACTTTTAATGGGGTTGTTTAATGTTTTCTTGTTGATTCACCTAAATTCTTCTTAGATTCTGGTTATTAGCCCTTTATCAGATGTATAGCATGTAAATATTTTCTCCCAGTCTGTAGGTTGTCTGTTCAATCTATTGATTGTTTCCTTGGCTGTGCAGAAACCTTTTAATTTAATCAGGTTCCATTTATTTATTTTTGTTGTTGCTGTGATTGCCTTTGGGGTCTTCTTCATAAATTCTTTGCCTAGGCTGTTATCTATAAAGTTTTTCTGACCTCTGCTTCTAGAATTCTTTTAGTTGCATGCCTTAGGTTTCAGTCTGTTATCCATTGTAAATTAATTTTTATGAGTGGTGAAAGGTGCAGATCCTCTTTCAGTCTTCTACATGTGGCTATCCAGTTTTCCCAGAACCCTTTATTGAATAGAGATCCTTTTCCCCAGTGTATTTTTTTTTTTGTCTAATTTGTCAAAGATCAGATGCCAATATGATGATGGCTTTATATTTGGGTTCTCAATTCTGATCTATTGGTCTAGGTCTCTGCTTTTGTGCCAATACTATGATATTTTGGTTATGATAGCCTTTTTAGTATAGCTTAAAGTCTGGTCAAGTGATGCCTCCCAATTTGTTCTTTTTGCTTAAGGTTTCTTTGGCTATTCGGGGTCTTTTCTGGTTCCATACAAAGCATGTAATTATTTTTTTCTAGATCTGCAAAAAATGATTTTGGCACTTTAATGAGGATTGCATTGAATCTGTAGATCATTTTGGGTCATATAGACATTTTAACAATGTTGATTCTGTCATCCATGAGCATGATATGTTTTTCCATTTGTTCACATTCTCTGTGATTTTCATCCTAAGTGTTTCATATTTCTCCCTGTAGAGGTTTTTCACCTCCTTGGTTAACTATATTCCTAGGTATTTTATTTTCTTTGTTGCTGTTATAAAAAGTATTGAATCTTTGATGTGATTCTCAGCTCAACTGTTGTTGGTGTAAAATACACTTTAGATTCTGATGGAGAACATATTTATACAACCATGTTATGTTACTTGAGTAGATTAAACTCATAGGTCCTGAACCACGTGCTGTGATGATGGATTTAACACTTCATAATGAGCACTAAGTAATATTTACTGTGTATCCTCATTGCATTAAGATGCTTTATGTTAGAGAAATAAGAACCTTATGTTGAGTTTATTATAATAGTATTAAAGACCTCCAGACTTTTCCCCATCTGTTAATTGAAATAACTTTTACTTGTGAAGGCAGACCAAAATAAATGTACTTCAATTAAGTTACTTGTTTCATAGCCATAGAATTTATTTATACATTATACATTTTCAGTCTCTGTGGGAGTTGGAGAGTATGCAGAGGTAATGATGTCTTTATTAAAATGCTTAACTCCATTCAAGAAAAAAATAAATACCTTAAATGTAAAGAATGTTATAAATTAATGACAAAAAAGACTCAAGCACATAATTAATAAATCTTACCTTGCATCTGCTTTTTAATTTTTATATAAATAGACATATTTTTAAGGAAAATAAGAGTTTAGGTCAATATTCTGCTCTAAACTCACTTTAGCAATTTTTTTACTCAATTCAATTCTGGTTATGGAAAATAGCAGTCTATTTAAGGACAGTGCTGAGAAACAGCTAGATAGAGGGTAACCTTCATTTTTAAGACATATATGTCCAATTTAATTTTTAAGACATATATGTCCAATTGAATGTCCATTTTTAATATATATATGTCCAATTGAAATATCTAGCTCTAACAGCTAGATAGAGGGTAACCTTCATTTTTAAGACATATATGTCCATTAAGACATATATGTCCAATTGAAGACATATATGTCAAATTGCTAATTTGAATTAGCAAATTAGCTACATTTTACCACAATTGGATATATATGAATTCTTGGTCACTACAATGAATTGCTACGGAAAAGTCATTTGTGGCCAGATATTGGCCATCAGAAATGCTGTTTCTCTGCTAATGACCTAAAGCATTCCCTTTATCATTTATATTTTTATTACACTAAAAACATAAAACATCCTACCAACCTTTATTTTTTTGTCATTATTGTTTAACAGGTTTTTACTTCCTTAGCTTCATCCCTCTTAACCTAGACCACTCATAGTCAATATATTTTTGTTCAGTACCAAAACTAACTAGCCGCCAGTAATTTGTGAACTTGGTGAGGTATTTTTTCAATGACTTATTTTCCCCTTTGATATTCTTTCCTTATTTCTCTGATCTCTGGGGCCACAAATTTCTGTTTTACTTCTAACAAAAGCTGTTGTAACAAACTGTCTCTATACTAAATCACTGTGTACATAAGACCATATGTTTATGAATTAATTGTATTTTAAGCAGTAAGAGAAATCAGTAGTACACGACTTTAATAGTGAAATTTCAAGATTAGGGATTGGTAAATGGGACAGAAGGGAGAACTGAAGCTTTTCATGTGGGTAGTACCTTACTTTTTTGTGGAGGGAATGTGGTTTAAATGGGAAAAGTAGTGTCATTCTAGAGTGCAAAGTCATTATGTTTCTATCGTTGCACTATTTGCAAACTATTTAAAGAGAAATTTTTTTTTCCTTCCGAATTACTTATGCAGAGCAGTCAAGTCAAAAAATTCAATCATTTAGCTTGAATTGCATGAAACTAGATAAATCAACTCTTTATTATATATGGCCCTTATATTTATAAATTGTACTAATAATTGTGCTATTTTTAAATTGCTTAAGAAACATGGAAGCTAAGAAAAAGTTACCCCTTTTAAATGAAAGATGCAGGAAAATTGAATCAATTAAAGAAGATATGAACTACAAGGAATAGCTATGAAAATTTTAACTATGATTTGAGGAAATTGTGTGTAAATTATAATTAAATATGCTTATTTTAAGAAACAAAATTAGGGTAATTTACATCATAATTAGACTTTTATGAAGCTTAACTCTGGGAAAGTTTTTCTTCATTAATACTTCTAATATTTAGTTCATATTCTTAAAGAAATTTTTAAATGACATCAACTTTGATAATGCATGAAATGCATTCTTCTTTAAATCTGTTCAGTACTCACTGAAGTTGTTTGATGTCTGCTTTATGTTGAAATATAGAAATCCCACTGCTTCCATTCTTGTTAATACAAAAGCATCACAATTTAAACATGAATCCTATATATGTGGTGTTGGACTTAACTAACTCTGCTGGGAATGTGTACTGTGCCTGCTGCTGCCATACTACACATTCTGAAAAATGCCCAAGCACTTTTCAGAAGTGATTATCAGTCACTAGGAACTGAGGAGTTTAAGAAAAATGCTAGGTAATCAAATAAAAATTAATACAATTTCTCTATATTATACCCTGCACTTTTGCTTTCTGGTCAAAAGAACAAGTAATCTTGAAAAGACCATCACTATTATTAGAAGTGTAAAACTTAGCCAGTGAATAATGTTAATAATAAGGCAGCTCTAAAAGAGACTGGATACAAGTGATCATACTTTGCCTCCTTTTTAATGCCTTTCATTAAATATTCTAGATGAGTGTGCTTGTGTGTATGTATGTATGTGCATGTGCCTGTGTATGTTTAGATGAAGTGTCTAAATAGAAATCCCCTCAGTTTCAGTGATGCAAGATACAAATACACAAGTTGAATGTCACCAAGGAGGGTATTTAGCTCACAGTAATAATTTTCAAAAGCCTGTTAAGAAAAGAAAAGAATATGACTGCATACAATATGGGTATAATAGTAAGGGCTATTTTTCATTATTATTATTTGTTCCATGAGTTATTTAAGCCACCTTGTCCACATTTTTAAATTTCCCAATAGCTTCTCTATAAGAGTTCAAATACATCAAGGAACCTCAGGTTTAATGTGTTCCATGCTTAATGCAATGCATTTCAACTTAAAGTGAACCTTGACTTGAAATGACCAAATGTATGTTGGCTGCTTCCAAATAAGAATGTTTTTTGCCCCCAAAGCTACCAAAAAGTACTATGAATCTATGTCTCGTGGTGTTTTTCTTTCTCTTCTCCTTCAGTTTCTAAAACTAAAAGGAGAGTTCTAATGTGGCACCTTTGTCTCAGAATAGTCATAGTCTCCAGTTCCTTATTGCACTGTAGAGGACTGAACACTTAAGTCCTATCCAAAGGCTAAAGTGGTGGGAAAGGGATCGACACTTAGCTATAGAATGTCATGGCAAACACATCTATCAAAAATATATCAAGGCCGAGCATGATGGCTCATGCCTGTAATCCTAGCACCCTGGGAGGTGGAGGCAGCAGGATCGCTTGGGGTCAGGAGTTCGAGACTAGCCTGAGCAAGAGTGAGACCCAATATCTACCAAAAATAGAAAAAATTAGCCGAGTGTGGCAGCACACACCTGTAGTCCTAGCTACTTGGGAGGCTGAGACAGGAGGATCACTTGAGCCCAGGAGCTTGGGGTTACAGTGAGCTATAGTGATGCCACTGCACTGTAGCTGGGGTGACAGAGACTTTGTCTCAAAAAAAAAGAAAAAAATATATATAGACACATACATACATAATTAAAATGATGGGGAAAACATAAACATGCAACATTTATTTAAGACTATATTGTGCATCTGTATAAAATAATATTATATTAAATTAACACAGTATTTTAGAAGAGGGGCTCAAAATTTAACTTCCCTGGACCAGCTCAAAGATAGTGTTTTGGTGGAGTGTGCTCATGAGCAAAAATTCATGTATATGGTAATATGTGTATTTTCAAAGAAAATGTATATGGTTGTCATTATATTTGCAAAAGACTCTGTGACAATACCTCTAAAAGTAATATAACCTTTGGCATTAGTGTTCCCAAAGCAACTTTGCCCTGATTATTTCTTTTGATTCAGAATAACACTGGAAACAAAAAATAATGTTCTTATTTATACATAGGAGACAAAGACTCAGGGATGTTAATTAACTGGATAATCATGCAAGCAATAATTTTAAAAATCAAGTTGAGATCCCAGCAAATTTGACATCTAGTACAATGATCTTTCATATGGGATTTATGAATGATTAAATTAATTTTAAATTTACTGGATAAACCTCTTTTAAAATATAACCATAGATTCAAATTTATTTTGCCCATTAAAAATAAGGAATAACTTTTCTGTTCAGAATCTGTCACTTCAGTTGTCAAATAGATCTTTGGCCTTATTAGCCTAACATCTCTGCAATGTTATATTTTGGATTCTGGCAGGATGGAACGAAGACTGTGAATGTTGAATTTTGTGGAGGGTCAGAGGATGAGGGGAACTTATTTACAAAGCAGAAGGCCAGAAAGAACAATACTTCAAGTCTTTTCCCTCAATGATAAAGGAAGGTTATTTGATAAAAAAAGTCAAAAGGGCAGTCTTGCCTTTCACATAAAAGGAAATACAATACTGATGCATCCAAACAAAAGATTACACAAAGCAAAAATGAACTTTTTATTGTTTTCCCTTTTTGATTTGGTTTGACTTTTCCCCCCAACTGAATATCAGGCAGCACTGAGAAATTAGTAAGTGACCTTTGTCACTGAGGAAAGCTAGTGTATCTTTTGAATGTCACAGAGTTAGGGGAATTATATGGGATTTTAAGAAGTAAATAATTTTTGATTAATAATAAGTTAACTTTGACAACATTCAAATAAAAGAAATAAGAATTTCATAAGGGATTGAAATAGACGACCTAGTAAAAAAGAAACTCTTAATGCCATTCTTTTATCAGATCTTTTATTAGGTCAGGGAAAAATTATGATAATAATACTACTTCTCAAGCCTCCTATAAAAAGATTTTGACATGTTTTAATACATTCTTCCTGCAATGGAAAATAAACTCCTTTATTGGAGTGAACTTTAAGTTGTTCAAATCACAAAGATACCTGGATCAGTCAGGACTCAACCAAAGTAATAGAACCAGTAGGATATATTAATACATATATACGTATACATACACATAAATACACATACATATATATACACACATACATATACACGCACATATATACATATATATACACACGCACATACATATATATATATATATATATGCACACACACACACACAGAGTGTTTGATGGGCATGAGCAGTTAATAATGTCCCTAGAGGATGTGTGGAGAGAATAAGAATGAATTTAAAAATATAGGTCAGGATCATATTGGAAAAAGACTTTGAATGTCACTCTAAAAAGTTTAACAATTATACTATGGGAAATGGAGAGACCATAAATTATATTTAAGAAGAATATCTCTGTGTTTACTGCACAAAGCTTCACACAGTCTCATTAACCAAAAAAAAAAAAAAAATCTACAAGGTATGTTGATTACCTAACTAGTACCAATTTCTTCCTTTATCAAGCACTCCAATTTTCTTTCAAGAATAAGTCTCCTTCCATGCAGACCATGCACTTTGAGGACCAGTTTCAGGAGTTTCAGGAATGACTGTTTTAAGAATAATCCTACCTACCTAGCACCTCTTGTATTATCCTGGATAGAGCTGGAGCCCATTCTATTAAGTGAAGTATCACAAGAATGGGAAAAAAAGCACCACATGTACTCACCATAAAATTGGTATTAACTGACTTAACTGACCAACACTTAAGTGCTCATATATTAGTAACATTCACTGGGGGTTGGATAGGTGGGAGGGGGAGGAGGGCATGGGTATATACACACCTAGTGGGTGCGGTGCACACCTTCTGGGTGCTCTGACTCAGATGGGGCAAAGGTAATATATGTAACCTAAACATTTGTACCCCTGTAATATGCTGAAATAAAACAAATTAAAAAAAAATTTTAAAAAGCAAGCTGTATTTATGAGTCGGAAAAATAAAAAATATACATTTAGCAGGTAAATAGTTCCATTTGCACGTAGTTCCTATTATATCTAAAGCCTGTTAATCAAATTTTTTGTCAGTATAAGGACTGTATGACGTCTATGTACTAGATATAAAATTGGGAAGTGGAGTTAGATCATTTAAAATATATGTGGAAATTAAATAACCTAAAGTAGGACAGAGCTTAAACAGGCTGAGAAAGACAAGTTGTACCGTACTCTTATTCAGTATTTTAATTTTTCTACTATAATTCTGAAATGTAAATTTTGTTTTAAAGACTTAGTATCTCATGTTAACCAGTCCAGTGGGAACACACTTATATAGAAAACTTGTTTTTGATTTGTAGAAGTATACCACAGTTCTTTTCTTTTTTTGACTATACAGAAAGAGTGTCTAACCAAGAAAAATAAATTATGCTGCTGGAAACTATATGTAACAAATAATTTTATTTAAGATATACTTTGAAAAGTGTACATGAAATGCTAAGAGGGCAAATAACTATGAAAAATGGCTTAGCCACTCCTCTCAAGAAATTCTGCATCTTGTAGATTTAGTGTACCTGCTGGTGACTGTTTGCAGTTTATATTTAGCTTTTCAAGGACCAAAAAAACATTGGTAATTATCTCTAATTATAGGAAGAGTTCTCTATGTGTATGTCAAACAGCCCACGTTTTTTATTTCTGTTGGTTGCATATTTTAACTTGTGCTGTGCTTCCAAGCATCTGTTGGATTTAGATCATTAGCATCTCTACCAATATAGCAGTCAGTGAGACCACAGGAGTGTCTGCAAGCTGATAACCATGAGAAAAAGAAAAACCAAACCCACAATGTCATTTGTTTTCCATTTACAGTTAGAATCCTATCAATGAAACTTACCTCAATGTTCGTCACAGAATATATACTGTTACAAAGTAAGACAGACCAAGTCAAGTTCAGGGTGAATTTCTATGGAGTCTTGAAGTGTTTTTTTTTTTTTCCAAGATAGACTACTCTGAAAAATTACAGAAGTGTTATTTGGGTTATGTTTTCATTCAGCAGATGAACATTTCATTGAAATCAAAATTCATGAAATATGTAAATGAAAACCAAAAGAAAGCTGGTATATCTGTTCTCATGTCAGATAACATAGACTTCAAATGAATAAAAGTAAAGAAAAAATGGAAATATGAATGTATTCTCATTTCAGAATGACTAGGGTTTCTCAGAGCAGAAAAAAAGGGAAGATTTCAGAGCTTACTAAAAAAGAGCTGAGAGGCATAAAAGTAGTTCTCAAGGATTGAGCAGGATATCCCACCACTGATCTCACAATTTAGGCTCAGTTGACATAAACTCAAAAGTAAGGCTTCAACAACTTACATTTCCTATGGCTTCTCCACTTTGGTTCCTGGACCTAAACTTCCCTTCTATTCTAAGTTTTATAAGACCATTCACTTTGCCTGAGCACTGCTGATATAAATCAGAACAAAAACGTATTAAAGCATCAACATTTTTTCAGGCTTAAAATATATATATTAATTGTATATTTTTATGAATTTTTTTCATGGAAATATATATATTTCATCATGTGTCTTTGCAGTTCTTCAAATACTTATACTTACTTCAAATATATATATTTCCATGAAAAATAAATGAACCATTGAGGTACGCTTTTCTAAGCTGTCTTTTAATTATCAAGTTGATCTGGTTATATGTATTCTCCTGTCTGTTGGAATTATTTTATTCATAGCTGCATTTATTCACTCCTCTTTCTATCCAAATTCTGTAGTGCTCTCCAATTCTGACATTTGGCTTGGCCATGTTGTTTGCTGTAATAAAAAGAATGTTAGCAAATATGATGCAAGAAGAGGTTTGAAAGGCATTTGTGTTTTTCTGCTTGCTGTTTTTGTACTCTGTCATCACTAGGAGAAAGTCTTGCTTGGGCCAGCATACTGCAGGATGAGACATACAGAGCAAAACTGAGTCGCCCTACTTGTTCCAGCCAAGGCTACAAGCCAACCCCTAAAAATGCAAATAATCTTAATCAAGATAAGTAGAGCTACCTAACTGGCAGTTTACCACAGACAGATGAACAAGTTCAGTTGAGATCAGTCCAGATCAGTCTATACCTATAGACATGAGCTAAACTAATGTTTATTTTTGTTTGATACTGAAGTTTTTTTTGTTTCTTTTTTTTGTTTGTTTGTTTTTTTGAGACAGAGTCTCACTCTGTTGCCCTGGCTAGAGTGCCATGGTGTCAGCCTAGCTCACAGCAACCTCAAACTCCTGGGCTCAAGCAATCCTTCCGCCTCAGCCTCCTGAGTAGCTGGGACTACAGGCATGTGCCACCATGCCCAGCTAATTTTTTCTATATATTTTTAGTTGGCCAATTAATTTATTTCTATTTTTTAGTAGAGACAAGGTCTCGCTCTTGCTCAGGCTGGTCTCGAACTCCTGAACTTGAGCGATCCACCCGCCTCGACCTCCCAGAGTGCTAGGATTATAGGCGTGAGCCACCGTGCCTGGCAGATACTGAAGTTTTATGGTTGTTGCACACCATTATTGTGACGAAGCATGCACTTTGCATGAAGACAATACAAATCACACCCAGAAGACTTCCTGTATCCTGAATCTCCATTTGTAATCAAGGCAACTATTCTTTACAGGGACTTTGTGTGAGTTTTTTAAAAGATGTGTAGACCTGGCTGGGTGAATATCACACTGGAGTCTTCACTCTTGCCTGGTCACACATTCCTGTAAAGATAAGCCACATATGTCACAAGTTGCGTGTGTACTCTGCACTCCCCCACCCCAGTTAAGATGACCGTGTTAGATTCTGAGACAGGTGGTGATAAGCGTTACGACTTCAACAACTGCTGGCAGGCAAAAGAAGGCACTCCAAGGAATATCCAGAGCAGGGTCCGGATAGAATATAGCCATGTGTACATATGTACCTTAGCCGATACCTGTGTCTGCCTTCTCCTTGGAGTGCGTGTAGTGCCCTGTACATATGGGAGTTTAAATAGAAGTAGGCTGTCTCAGATGCTTCAGGTAGGAGATCATGAGTCTCCACACACCCAATCTCATTTAATTTAAATTAAGTCTGTGATGTGAATTGTGTCCTGGAAATGTGGAAACCCTATGCAATGCACAAATGGAGAGACTGATATACAACAGTTATGGAATCCAATGATTCCATAATTAGTGAGGTATTGCTCAGTGGAAGGTGCTTCATTTTATCTCTTCTTTATTCTGCAAGGATTTATTGATTTTCTATTGTGTATCCTGGGATTACAAAGATAAACAAGACATTATCTCAGTCCTTAAGGTTTTCAATGCCTAATTGAGAGATAAATGCAAAAAAAACCAAAAAAACAAAAAACAAAAAAAACAAAAACGTTGCATGGTATTGTAAGTGGTCTTTTTGAACAATAATCAAAGCACTTTGGAGAAAAAGTATGAACAATTGCTTGGCATGGAGGTACAGGTGGAGTTCATGGAAGGCCTCACAGAATACAGTTTTTTTAAATGAGTAGGTTAAGTAGAAGTTATTTAGAAAGACAAAAGAGAGAAGAAAAAACAAAAACTCCTAAAGATAGGGAACAGCAAGAGTATTTGAAGAACTGCAAAGACACATGATGCAGATTGGTAAATTCAATAGTAACATGATCCAAGGATTAAAAAGAGATGAGAAAGAAGGGATAGGAAGCGAAGCGAATATAGAGGATTATAGGAGACATGAAAAGGAGGTTTGACTTTATCCTGTAAGCCATGGATAAATATATGAAACAGAGAAGTACTAAGACCAGATTTGAATGTTAGAAATGTCACTCGAGCAGCAGTAGAGAATGGGCTTGCAAGGAGAGAGATAGTTTAAATACGTGCCGTCCATATGGTAGCCACCAGCTGCGTATGGCTACTGAGTACTGGAAATGTGCTAGTCAGAACTGACATATGCTGTTAGTGGAAAATATACACTGGGTGCCAACCAAAATAAATTAAAGAATGCAAAGCATCTTGTTAATAATGTTTGATGCTGACTATATTTTGAAAATAGTAATACTTTGGATATATTTGTTAAAAGAAAATGTACCATTAAAAGTATTTCATAAAAAAATTTTAAAAAAAGGTATTTCATGTTTCCTTGTAATTTGTTTAATGCAACTACTAAAAATTTTAAAATCATGAATGTGGCTCTCATTATACTTCTATTGAATATCCCTACTCTAAGTGATAGATAATTGATGGCTTACATTGTGACTATTATATAGAGACAGAGAGAAAATTTGACAGCTAGTAAAGGAGGGGAAACTGACAAGAATCTGTGTGACAGTGAGAGAGATGAAGAGGTCCATAATTGCTCCGAAATTTCTGACTTTATTGACAAGGGACAATAGTGAGTTCAATAAACAGAATGTAAAACTCAAGAAGAGTAGAGGCTACAGAAGTTAATTTAGTATAGAATATGCTGAGTATGGCATTCTGGTTTCTAACAAGTGGAGGTTGCAAATAAGCATCCTCCATATTTGTGGCATTTAGAACAAAGATCTTGTCTGGAAATGACTTAAAAGTTATTAGCCTATGGAACAGAAAGGAAATTATAAACATTGATAATATTGCCCCAGAAAAGAAGCACGGAGAGGAAGAAATGCAAACCACAGGATCTGGGGAACACAAGTATTAAAGAGAAGGAGAAGGTAGAGGAACTCATTAAAAAAACAAGTCAGAAATATAGGATGACTTCAAAGATGGTAGTTTATGAAATTAGTGGGAAAATATATCAAGAATAAAGGAAACAGAGTATCATCTTATGGTAAAAGAAAAGTCATGCAAAAGTAGGACATGGTCTTTGGATTTGAAAATTAACGCTCCCTTGTTGACCTTATTTGGTTCTAAGGATTTGTATCTGCATTCAAAGTGTTCGTTATTTAATCATTTATAATAGCTTCAACCTTCTGTCAACTTCAGTTTGTCTTCCTCTCAATTGCTATAACTGTAGCTAAAATTTAAAACTGTAGTTCTAAAAACAAGTGTGTTTTAATGACTTGATTTGGAGGTAAAGCATGCAAAAATTCCACCAATAGCTGTTGTAACAGACAACAACTAGTTATCTAGTTAGAAAAAAATCTAGTTACTTTCTTCTTTAGCCAGGTGAAAATTGATCCACTCCAATTAAATTTGTGGGGCCTTTGTAATTATTGCTGAGTGCCTACTATGTGCCCGAAAGATTACTGCATCATGAAGATGAATAAAACAGTCTTTATCCACAAGCTTGTAGTCTACTGTTGAATTTATATATGTGAATATGCAATTAAAAATAACGTAATAACTGCTCTTGTATATGTATGAGAAGTGTGAGCTAAGAATGTGGAAAAGCGATAACTTAAGTAACTCTTCCTAATAAATCTGGAAGGTTTTAAAGGAGTTTTGTGAAGATGAATGAATTAGAAAAAGCATTTGCAAGAAATAAGACAGTTTATGCCAAGACACAAAGGCAAGAAAGAGAAAGGGATTATGGAACACTGAAACCACTTAACCATGACTAGAAGATTGTTTGAATATCATCAAGTGTCCTCCAAGGCACCTTTTCCTCTTAAAACTGTAGAGTGTAGGCTGTTTGCTTCTTCACAGGGCACAACATTCTCTCTTCCCAGTGTCATTTCCCCACCATTATTATTCCATCTTCCCAGAAGAAATTCTGCTTCTTGTTGATTCCTACTAACCACCTCAAAATTCCCTCACATGAAGACTTTGACCCTGAATCACAACCTCCCTCCTTTCCCTTAGGTATGTAATTATTCTGAGAAAGTTTAAGGATCATGTGTTATCCACCCAGCACACTGTCCTCTCATCTACTGACTAATGTTAAGAATCTTTCTTCTTATAAATGCTACTATTAAAAAAGCTCGTTCTTTAGTTTCAAGAATAATGATTCCTTTAATTAGGAAAATCCTACTTCTCAGGCTGTAGCAAACATATCAGTCTATTTACTTCCCTTGCCCTCAGCTACAACTCAGGAAATTTATTTCAGCCTGGAGTGGCTTACATTTTGGCACCAGGTCATATGAGCCTACCCTTCCTGACTATAGCTCTTTCAAATGGGGTGGAACTGACTCAAAGCCAAGCAATCCATTGCCAGCCAACAGGCAATCAGAATGTCTGTTCAGACTCTGAATTAAGGGGCAGTTACTTGTATCTGGAAGACACTGAACACTGGAACTGAAATATCTTGTAAAGTAAGATCCAGAATCAGTACTATAGTAAGCCAAAACCTTTATGTGTGCCAAAATTATGAAGGAACAAATATTAAAAGCTTTTCAAATATGGGCAGCACTCAGAGAGAACAATGGAACATATATAACAAAGAAGCATGGGTGGGAAACTCCATGGTAATGAAGAGGAAGAGAAAAATTGACACAATATGTCTGATGATTTTCCATTCCCCATGAGGCTCAGTAATCTGCAATTGAATTTGGTGACATTCTTCTATATTTTTATAACAAATTCTTTGTTTGTTTGTTTGAACTTGCCTAAGTGGACTTTTGCGTTTTCTTCAAAGTAATCTGTATCTAATATAGACATTATCTCTGTTTGTTTCCACCACAATGCTTAGGCTTGTGAGACACATGTAAGTCCTGTTTATGCTAGAGGGAAAAAACAATAAAAACTAGCTATGGAATTTCAGCCATACAACTCCTAAACAAATTTATTTTTTCTTGTTGACTCCTAAAACTAGGGAGTGACATTTATCATTTTGATCATTTAGAGAGTATAATTATCATCTTTTAAAAGTTTAACTATAAATTGGCCGAGCGCGGTGGCTCACGCCTGTAATCCTAGCACTCTGGGAGGCCGAGGCGGGCGGATTGCTCAAGGTCAGGAGTTCGAAACCAGCCTGAGCAAGAGCGAGACCCCGTCTCTACTAATAATAAAAACAAATTAATTGGCCAACTAAATATATATAGAAAAAATTACCCGGGCATGGTGGCGCATGCCTGTAGTCCCAGGTACTCGGGAGGCTGAGGCAGAAGGATCGCTTCAGCCCAGGAGTTTGCGGTTGCTGTGAGCTAGGCTGATGCCACGGCACTCTAGCCTGGGCAACAGAGTGAGATTCTGTCTCAAAAAAAAAAAAAAAAAAAATTGGGTAAGACTAAACTACTAGGCATATGCATTTGGGTGATAAGTCTGGTTCTAAAATGAAAGGAAGTGATTGCTGTAAAAGTAAGGTTACTATCAAGGGGAGAGAGGGAACTGTGATTGCATCAGGCACAAGAACTGGTTTCTGGAGGAACTGGCATTGTTCCACTTGTTGGCCGGTGGTGGCTGCAAAAGGGTTCACTTCATAATAATTCATTACATTTACAGTTGTTTTGTATAGTTTTCTGTATCTTGTATTTTATTTTGCGGTAAAAAATATTGTTTTAAAAAGACAGGAATGAGAGAAAGGCTCTGTTTTTATCCCTATCCCTTGACGTGTTTTGTGTGGAGCGACAGGGATCACGAACGTGGTGTATTCCAGACAGGGTACAGCCCAAGCAAGGCAAAGAGGTAGAAATGATATATGTGGCAAATTCTGGCAATGGCAAGTGGTCCTGTTTAGCTGCCTAGTGGCTACATGCAGAGAGCAGCAGGAAATAAAACTAGCAAATGTAAACTGAGTACATATTGTGGAAGTCTCATTATTATATCAGGACAAGATGTTTGCTCTTAATCTCTTAGGCAGAAGAGAAAGGGTAAATGTTTCTGAACAAGGATCAACACCTAGATTGAGCCACCCCAGTGGGTATTTTGCACTCAAAGCCCTTTCTCCTTCCTAATAAAACTCTAAAATTTTGTCCAGTTATCCATCTTGCAGGTTGCAGTGTCTAAATGTGATGGCTGGAGCTGGAGCAGCCATCCTGCCACAGTGAGGAACTTTAACCTGGGGAGAACATGCTGAGTATTGCAGAGAAGAAAGATGGCAAGAATGTGAATCTCACATGCTGTTGCTGAGTTACTGGATAAATTAATCCCATCGTCACCTTTCTGCCAGGGTTCTTGTTAAGTGAAATAATAAGTCTCCATAACATTTAATAAATGAGCTGGGTCTTTCATTACTTGCAGCTGAAGCAACCAAAATTACACATGGGCTTTATGGGAGATTAGTTTAAAAGCCCACCTAAACACTTGGAGGTAAGACTCTAAGAAACAAAGACCAAAATGCCTTCAAACAGTCCCCATGCCATCAGTGGTCCAGAGGACTCATGACCCATCAGTTGCCCTGAACAATCTCCCAGTTCTGCAGAAGCACACACAGGATTCCACCAGGCAGCTTAAGTTTACCACTTAATCACACAAGTCTAGCTGGTGTCAAGCTCTTAAAGGAGTTGATCCCCAGGAAGAGGGAGAAAAATGAAAAGGAAATAAAATTGAACAGTTGCCTGCAGAGAACACCAGCTGCGCATGATTGATTTCCATGTAATCTCCATTTGTCTCCCTGGAATTTCTTCATCAGACTTCTGGCACCGGGTCACAGGGAGGTGTGACGCTGCTCACGCCTGAAGCGTGATCAGGAAAAAAACATTCCCATATATGCCCCTGAAGGCCAAGGAGGCCAAGATGGGGTGATCTGTAGGGCAGCTGGAGAGAGATGCTTTTCTTCTCCTTGCCCAAATGTATTATAATAATAAGACCATAGGCCTCTGCAACCCAGGAGGAAGGGTATCCCTATCCACTAGTCTAGTAGGAGTTTTCTTTCTCAAGCTGGTGAGCTCCTATGATCGGGGTTTGAGCCTGTCTTGGGCGTCTTCAATCCATCAACTGCTCAGTGCGTTCATCTTGGTCCTGATGGCAGCTGGTATGTGCTGCTCCTCCACGAACCCATTCATCCTAAAACCCACACAGGCCTTGGGTCACTGGTCATGGAGATAGGATAAAAAAAAGAGAAGAGAATGGAAGGGCAGGAGGGATTGTATAGTGTCATTTCAAAGTGCCACCCTTTTGCTTGTGTAATGCTCTTTGCCCTGGACTGAACGTCCTTGGTGTTAATACTGGCGTGTGCACTTGCCCGGTATGTCTCTGCCCACTGGAATGGAGCCCACGAGCTCAGAGGCAGCAGACAGAGCACCTGGGTCAGTCGTTCTTAATGTGCAGTGTCCCGTCCAGCAGCATCAGCATCCCCTAGAAACTTACCAGAGATGCAAATTCTTAGGCTCCACCCCAGGCCTACGGAGTCACAACTCTGGGGGTGGGGGCCAGAAATCTGTTCAGACAAGCCCATATGAGGACCAGAACAAGAACCTCATTACGTCAGGGTATAAAAGGCAGTCCCAGGGACTTGAAGTGACCCACCTAGGATCAAATAGTTGGAAAGTTGCAGAGACTAAACTAAAAGCTGGGTCTGGGTCTGACTCCCAGTCTAGTGCTTTTCCCATTGCATCTGAAAAGGGAGCAAAGCTGCCAAGCTGCCGCGAGCCATTTCAAAACCATTCTTAACCATTTCTAGAATTTCTGCGTACATCCCAGCAACTTATCTGGAGCCAGGAGCCTAAAACACTGCCGTTCCTAATATGGGACCAGAAGACCAGGTAGCCTCTCCCCCTCTATATGATCAGCCCTGGAGAAAAGTACCCACATTCATTCCGTGGCCTAAGCCAGAAACCCAAGGGATGGTGGGACACAGCAGGTACAAACAAGGGCTCAGGAAAGAGACTGCCTGGGTTCAAATCCTGGCTTGTCCACTGTGTCTCCGAGGGCTCGTCTTAACCTTTCTGAGCCAGTATCCTCAGCTATGATGTGGGGATAGCAAGTTTACAGGGACAGCCCCCATTGGTGAGGATGACATGAGATCACCCACGTCAGGTGCTTAGCACGGGGCCAGGCACACAGCCACGCATGCAGTGCCCGCAAGCTGTCATCGCTCTCCTCAGCATCATCTTGCTGCCTCCTCCCCATATCCAAGTGGTGACCAAGTGTGCTGACTCCACCTCTTTGACTCTTCCCACATCTGTCCTCTCATCTGTGTCTTTGCAAGCCCATTCTCACTGCCACTGCTGCGGTTCTGGTCGTCCTCTCATCCCCCTGCATCATCACACAAGTCTTCAAACAGGTCCCGGCCCTCCAGTGCCCCTTCCGGTTCTGCTGTCCAGGCTGACAGTCCAGTGAGGTTTTAAATTGCAAAGCTGAGCAGCTTATTCTGTTGCAATGAGCTTCCAGAATCCCTGCAGTGGCTCTGCGGGGTCTTCAGGGTCCAATTCCAGCTCCTGGGCAGAACCCACAGGACTTGGTGATCAGTACCCTCATTTTTGTATCATATCTGGGTCCCCCCATCTGAACCTATGCTATACACCCAATTACCTTTTTTTTTTTGAGACAGAGTCTCACTCTGCTGCCCGGGCTAGAGTGAGTGCTGTGGCGTCAGCCTAGCTCACAGCAACCTCAAACTCCTAGGCTCAGGCTATCCTTCTGCCTCAGCCTCCTGGGACTACAGGCATGTGCCAACATGCCCGGCTAATTTTTTCTACATATGTTTAGTTGGCCAATTAATTTCTTTCTATTTTTGGTAGAGATGGGGTCTCGCTCTTGCTCAGGCTGGTCTTGAACTCCTGACCTT
>CAUYRT010101860.1:0-23357 GCA_963574885.1 Lepilemur ruficaudatus
CGTGTAATCAACTCCCAAGGAGGGCCGGGAGCGGTGGTTCACGCCTGTACCCTAGCACTCTGGGAGGCCAAAATGGGTGGATTGCTCAAGGTCAGGAGTTCGAAACCAGCCTGAGCAAGGGCGAGACCCCGTCTCTACTAAGAATAGAAAGAAATTAATTGGCCAACTAAATATATATAGAAAAAATTAGCCGGGCATGGTGGTGCATGCCTGTAGTCCCAGCTACTTGGGAGGCTGAGGCAGAAGGATCGCTTCAGCCCAGGAGTCTGAGGTGGCTGTGAGCTAAGGCTAACGCCACGGCACGCTAGCCCGGGAAACAAAGTGAAGACTCTGTATCAAAAAAAAAAAAAAACAAAAAAAAAAGCTATTGTGCAAATCTTTTATAACTGGAAAGAATTTTTCCAATTCTAATATTGGAATATTTTCCAATTCCAATATTATATAAATATGAGAAATACATATTTATATAATAAAGGTTTCATAGCTTACATTTTGTAAGTATCCATATATTTTAAAATGGCATTAAAATGAAAGGCTTATTATATGTATACCTGATGCATTATATTGGAATGATTATCTAGTTCACATTTCCCAGTGAGAGGCAAGACTACAAACAGTTAAGGTTGTGTATTTAGAATTGAACTTTGATGAGCCACACTCATTTAAATTTGTGATAAGAATATTTCTTTCTGGTTCAGTTGTTTACTATTTTCCCTTGAGAACATACTCATGACAGCTCATTAGGAGAGCAATTTGCCAGTTTTTATCAGAAGGCTTCAAAATGTTCAGACTCTCTGATTTAGTAATACGTTTCTGGGAATTTATGCCAAGATAGTAATTTGAAATTTAGGAAGAATTTTATATACAAATGTGCTTGCTGTAGTGTTATCAGTTTAAAATATTTTAAATTATAAAACTAATGCATGCTCCTTAATACAGAAACACAGAGAGAGTGACAGTGCCTCTCCTCAGAAGCCCTTTCATCCACACCCTTCCTCAGAAATGATCTTATCAACTGTGTTTTTCATAGACCTGAGGCATTAATTTTAAGAAAGCATATCCTGCACAGGCACTTTTGCAACACTGTTTCACACAAATGTGATGAGATCAGTTATTTTTATAAAAGCCCCAAAGAGGAATGCCTACATAAAGTATGGCATAGCTGCTGTACAAATTGTTATATAGACTTTAAAAAGTGTGCAAACAATTTATA
Source organism: Lepilemur ruficaudatus (assembly GCA_963574885.1). NCBI lineage: Eukaryota > Metazoa > Chordata > Mammalia > Primates > Lepilemuridae > Lepilemur > Lepilemur ruficaudatus. The sequence continues at coordinate 1,214 of CAUYRT010101860.1, forward strand.
ACATAAAATATATATATCCTGCAGTATTAAGAAAAAAGGAAGATACAAAATTATATATGGAATTCTAGTTATATATACATACACATTCATACACATTTGAGGATGAAATAGATTCAACTATTACCAGTTATCTTTGGGTGATAGGATATTGGGTGATTGTTTTCATCTCTCTGACTTTTCCGTATTTTCCAAATTTGTAGTGGTAAATTTAATGTTCAGTTAGATTTTTAAGGATGTTTTCATTATCCAGAATCAGAAATTTTGAATTTGAATATTTTAGAAAAGTCCATGTGTTCTGTTTTTAAGATTACATTATTAATCATTTAAAAGATCTTAGGTTGAAGAGAAAAATCAAAATATGCTTAATTAACATAATATACTGATGCTGAAGGACTATGTTTTCTTCATGTTGCTAAAATGCGCTTTCTGTTACCATTGGCAATAAATGCTTGCGTCTTAGCTTTTATATGAAATAATTTTATTTTAAATTTGTTTTGGGGTAAGACAAGGAGAAAATGCTAAATTAATAAGTTTAATTCATGTGTTTCAAAGTCAGTTCATGGTTGAATGAAGAGTCAATCTCTCTTTTCTTAGAGCAACTGGAAGGTTATCTTTGCTATGCAGATTTATTTTTTAATCATTTATTTATCCTCAAACTATTTATTAAGTGCTTATGATTGTCAGGGACTTCAATACTACTGAATTCTTTCTCAGAAGGCAGTAGAGGTTCATCATAGTGTCTCAGTAATTCAACATCTTGACACCTCACGGAAAAGAGGCAGAATGCATTGCTTATACAGTAGTGGAAGAGGTGGTGTATTAGTTTGCTAGGGCTGTCATAACAAAGTATCACACAGAATGCGTGACTTAAAACAGAAATTAATTTTCTTGCAGTTTTGGAGGCTAGAAGTCTGAGATCAAGGTGTCAGCAGTGTTGGTTTCTTCTCAGGCCTCTCTCCTTGGTTTGTAAGATGGCTGTTTTCTCCCAATGTCTTCACATGGTCTTCCCTCTGCAAGTGTTTCTGTCCTAATTTTCTTTTTTTAAATTTATTTTTAATTTATTTTATATATATATATATGTATTTTTTGAGACAGAGCCTCACTCTTTGCCCGGGCTAGAGTGCCGTGGCGTCAGCCTAGCTCACAGCAACCCCAAACTCCAGGGCTCAATATTAACTCCTTAATATTTTGAAATGGAAAATTTTTTATTCCAGTTTCCTTTTCAGTTATCACCGTATATCTTTATTTCACTTTATAACAGAAATATTCAAATAGTCTATACTTATTATTTCTATTTTCTCTTTTATAATTCTCTCTTAAACTCATTCGAATCAGACTAATTGGATTGTCATCCTAACCATTCTTCCAAACTTCTCTTTTTAATAACAGTGGCCTTCATGTTATCAATCCAGTGGTCAATTCTAAATCTTATTCGTTAAATCACTCCTTCCTTGAATTTTTTCACTTGTCTTCTAGACGCTATGCTACTTTGTTTTGCTTCTGCTTCCCTGACCATTCCTTGTTGTCCTTTGTTTGTGCAGCCTTTTGATCTCACCTCTTAACATGCCAGTGCCTCAGAGCTCATTACTCAACTACCTAAGTCCTCTCACTGGAATATCTAATAGGCATCTTGAACTTACTATGTCTAAAACTGGACTCCTGATCTTTTTCCCTCCACCCCCACTGAAATCTAGTCTTTCTGCAGTTTTCCATATCTGTTGGTTGCACTCAGTTTTTCAGGCGTAAGGGCCAAACATTTGAGAGACATTCTTTTTTTTTTCTCTTATCTCATCTCATCATAAACCTCTGTCTCTCAGATCTCACATCCAGCCCATCAACTATCAATATTCAAACATATCATACCTTCTGAACACTCCTCACTGTCTCCAATGGTAACACCCATGTCCAAGATAACAGCATCTCTCATGTGGATTATGGAAAAATAAACACCACGTGTACTTACCATTAAATTAGAACTAATCGATCAACACTTATGTGCACATATGGAAATAACATTCATCAGAAATCCAGCAGGCAGGAAGGGGGAGAAAGGGACGGTGAATTCATACCTGATAGGTACAATGCACATTATCTGGGTGATGGACACACCCAGATACAAAATGGTACAAAAGCAAGTTATGTAACCAAAACATTTGTACCCCTGTAGTATTCTGAAATTAAAAAATATGTATATGTAAAATTCTATTTTAAGAAAGAATTGAAATCATATGCAATTATAGTAAGAATACTATAAAATTATTTTGGCTAAGTTCATCTTCCTAGTCTCATAGGATTATATTTAAAAACTTGCTTTTCTTATCTTGCTTTCTAGTCAAAGAATAAAACTTCCCCTTAATCTTGCATCTGTTTTGGTGCATTTAAATAGATTAAGCCACAAATATCGTGAAAAAAAGATCAGTGCATTATTCTTCAAAAACACAGACACGTGTTGGGATATAATGTGATATCTGAGTGGGGTTAGGATATAGGTTAGAAGCAGGAGATTGTGTGGAAATGGCAGACAATTCAAACGCCAAAAAGAAGCCAAAGGAGAGAGGATATGCTCATGAGAATGGTGATTAGAGAGGTTTTTTTTTAAAGTGACATCTTAAGAAGGTTAGAAATTTATGATTTAAATATGTTAGAAATTTATATTTTCACTATTGATGTAACTGGTGGTTTGATTCTGAATGTTAAAAATATAAACTTAAGGTTATTGTCGTACCACGTTATGCAATCCCACAATTTACACTCTTTATAATAAGGAGGTGGGGTTCCTGCCTTATGTGTGAACAGAAGCCATGTAAAATGGGCTTTCTTTACATAAAAATTTACAAAACTATTCTATTGTATCCTCTTCTTATATAGGATGGTCTAGAATTTCCAGAAAGCTGATAATTCCTTTGGGGCCTAATTTGGTTCTTGAAGCTAGTAATATTTCACATTTCCATTTTAGTGCGCATGGAAGAATTTTATACCTTCACAAACAATAATTTACTCAACACATTTCTCCACACTGAATGGATAGTGAACATAGAGGGTTAATTAACTGGTCCAGAGTTACACTTCAAGAACCATTTTCACATCACAAGAATAAAAGTTCTATTGGTCTACCTAACTACTCTAGCATTAGCAGCAATCAATATTGACGAACGGATTTGTGCGAGGCATTGAACAATTTATTTTGAAATATGGTGACTCTTCTCCAGTGCAGTCACATTCTGCTTACTCCAAATTACTCTTGAATTTCAAAATACTGTCCTATCCAAGGCTATTAAGTGCTAATAAACATTAACATTATTCAGTTGAAGGGAGCTATCTTTCAGTGATGTGTGAAAAGTGTTTCCAACCTCTGGTTAGGAAACGCTTTGGAGTGGAAAGTATAACACATTATTATTGCTTATACAATACTGTTTTTACTTTGCAATTTAACCTTGAAAAAACTATATATTCCATGATTGAAAATAAAATGCTTAGAAGCTTAGTAAGTAAGTACTGCTTAATATGGAGTTGGAGAAACAGGCCATTTCCCCCTTTCGCTCCTACATCTTTCACTGCACCCAAGGGATAGGAGAGCACAGTGGTCAGACGTGTGAGCTCTGGACCCACTGCCTGAGTCTCCATCTTGATCCCCCACCTTGACTTCTTGGTGTGGAGGCTTCAGACAGTTTACTTAACTTCTCTTAGCTTCCTTATCCACAAGATGAGAAAATAATAATAGCACTTATTTTGGAGGATGGCTGCGACAGTTAAATTCCTGCATGATAAACACCTAGAAGAGTATTTAGCACATGGTAGCTGTTCAATAAATCTCACCTGTCAGTATAACTACAAGAGCCAGATACACTTTTTAAATTAAATACTTAGAGCAAAAGCACTATGAGCTACTCTTAGTAATGACTACTCACAAATTACTGTTATGCTGCAAATGATTTGGTGGTGAGAGGCTATCTATAAAAAGACTATTGGTAATATGATATAGTATTAGTTATTTAAGTCAAAGTCTTTGACAAGTTACTCCAGATTTTGTTTCCTTTTCTAACTAATTTATTACCTTTGACAGTAAGGGGGAAACATGTACGCACGCTCACATACATATACACATGCACAGTTATGATAGTTCATCTTATTTGTGAGATGTTTTAAAGAGTTGAAAAATTAGTCAAAAATTTCTTTGACTATTATTTTTTTTACATATATAAGGCCCCTTTTTATTGGTCATAATAGGCATATAACCAATATCTTTGATAAGCTTTATGTGAGATAATAAATGTACTGACAAATTGATATAAATCTATTCATCCACCCATTCAATACTACATTCACTATGTCTGTCCCCAACACATTTTTTGAGAAACTTTGGGGAAGAAGAAAAAAGCTCTAATTATATGGGAGATATACTTAATGTACAGTTGAAAAATCAAAAAAATTTCAAACTCATTTTTTAGATCTCTGTTGACCATAAAAAATATTCATTTATTTCTTCTAGGATTACTGAGATATGCTTTGGACTTTTTTCTTTAAAGTAACTAAATTTCCCATGTATAAGAAAAGTTAATAGTGAAGTGACCTAATGTGGCTTATAATATTTAGAGAAATCTGAAAAAATTCACCTTTATGCCCTGAAAGGTCAAATGTGATCAGACACTCTGTTTATAACCCATAAGAGAGCTAGAATTTAAATCAAAACAGGGAATTAAATGTTAATGAGTTCTTATACATTCATACTGATCACTGATTACAGAAGGGTCTGAAGGCTTAAATAGTAAATTTTATGCTCATTATTTTACTTCTTTTAAAGAAAAAGGATTAATCCTAGAGACTGCAGAGCATTGAACATGACTGCTATACATTAAAATACATCAGTCAAACATGGACTGGTGCTTAAATATAATTAATTGAAAATAAACTTGAATACTTATAGAGTAGTGATGGATTTTAATGAGAGTCGTCATGATCTTATCTCATTCTCACAAGTAAGAATAGTGGACAGGAGGTTGGAGCATAGGGCAAACCCACAAGAAGTGCCCATAGCTAAGCCAGATTATAATTAATCTTGACTCTATACTTTAGAGGATAATACCAAGCAGCAAACGCAGGAATGTAGTCAGAGGGCACTTGCAAAATGTCTGAAAAATAGAGCCAACGTGTCAAAACTGGAGAAGCCACATATGCCAAGAGTCAAAGGAGAAATTTTGGGGTCAAGAAAGGAAGATAAAACCAAAGGTCATGAGTCTAAAAAATACAGTGTTGATGAAGGAGGTGAAGGGGTAAAGAGGGAGGTAGAGGCGGTGGGGTCCCTAGCTGTTGCTCTGAGGGATGCCTACTAACTAGAGAGTTTGCAAAGCAATCCAACCAGGCAAACGTGAAGCCTGATCACACAGAAAGAGTTTAGGATTTAGGGTGTGCTTCATGACTTTTGCTAACTGCCACTCCTTGAAGGCAATTGAGTTTGCAAGCCCTGGGGACTAGTGCTTAATAAAAGATTAGAATATCCAAGGCTGTTTTTAATTGAAAATCTGTGGCTTGCCTCTTGTATGGATTGGTCATGTTTAAAGGACAATTTAGGGGATTAGAAGAGGTCTGTCTATATTCATTAGACTTATTCGGAATGGTTCAATTGTCATGATATGATGGATAAAGATAATGTTTAGTTAAACATTAAAATGACTGTGAGACATTGGTGTTACATGTCAATTAACATGTAAGGTTGTCATGGTGGAAAAATGAGAGAACAGATATATGAAGACAAAATATCAAAACAAAAAGGCCCTGTCCAAATGCAGGATATAGAGATAATTGTGATTTTTTTTTATTTTGCATTGAGATGGGAAGGTATTTAAGATTTTAATATAAGCTTTTAAATCAAAGATGGACAATTAAAATAATCTTTTGAAAATATAAAATAGTTATAGTAGATTTTCCGACTTTCTTTAGGTGTTTATGATATATAAAGCACTTTCTGATTTAGGGAAGCACTGAAGTATAAAAATAATAGTCTCAACTTTAATGAAAGAAGCTGATTAACTGACATACCTCCTCTGTTTAATGTCCACTGTAATAACCTAGATAATTAATGTAAGTAGGAGGCCGTTGCTGCTATTTGCCCAGCTGCCAATTGTACAAATGCCAATGTTAGTGTACTTCAGTCTCTGCTCATTTCTCATCAAGACTGAAAGTAATTTAAACTGGTTTTTCTGCTGCTAAATAGTATTCTATGCTATTTACAGATATTACATAAAACCATCACAGAGATTCAACATAAAGACGATTTCAAGTATAAAGCTTAAACTATGTAATCTCCTTATCATCGTTTTACATTTGACTTTTTTTTTTAAGGGCTTATCTTTGGCTACCAAAGGAAATAAAGAGATTATAATTTTTTATTTTCCAAGCTGATAGAAGAGGATTGTGCCTATCAGGCCACACTGTCCCAATATGAAAGATAGGATATCTACAAATTGGCTAGACCACTACAGTGCCAGCAATAGCCCAGCAGGTGGCATAATAGTGAAGAAATGGTTGGGATTTGGCCCAGTCAAAAGAATTAAAAAAAATTGCAGTATATGGCAGTCCATTTTTCTCTTTTTTTATTGTTGTAAAATATTGAATGACAATAGTTAGTCCTAAAATTAGAAAAAAACGTGGAAATAAATTATAACTCCGTGGAATGATTAATTATGACAAGTGTGAAACGGTTAATATTTGTGGAGCCTGGGGCAGAAACACAAACGGAAGCTGGCATTCCACATTTCTAAATATTTAAGTTACAAGGCAACCTATCAAATGTTTAAATAAAATATGTTCTTGAATTGAAGCTGTATGACACCCTTTTCTTTCCACTTGTACCTCCTTTCTGCCCTGTAAGGGGCCTTGCCCACCTGCATATGGACCTGCTATGCCCACCCACATTCCACCCATGCTCCCACCAACAGCCCTACTTTGGCTACCCTTGGGGTCACTTAGCTTTCATGTTCATAATCTCATTGAACTTCGATACACATCACTGTGACGTAGACAGGAATTACTACCATAATTTTATAGATGGGGAAACTGAATCTCAGAGAAGCTAAATTGTGTACCAAGGCCCTACAGTTAGTATTACTATGAAGCAGAGGCAGAGCTCACATCCAGGTATTCTTAGTGTGGGGCCTGTTCCATTGTCCCTGGGCAGAGGCTGGCCAGGTTTCTAAGAGGCTTCTGTACCAGGCAGTCAACGCAGTGCTCATGTCCCAAAACTTTTGAGGGCTTAAAATGGGGGAAAATCTCTTTTAGGTAAGACAGGTTTAACTGTCTTAGGCTGGCACCTAGGAGAATTATGGGAAATCCTTAATTAAGGGACATTCTTCCATGTACACCAAAGTGCCTAGGTCTACAGTTTGGACCTAAATTCTCCTTCTCAGTACACAGTGATTGATTGATTGATTGACTGATTTGCTATTATTTTTATTTCAGAATATTGTGGGGGTACAAACGCTTTGGTACACAGTGACATTTATTTATTTATTTATTTGCTATTATTTTTATTTCAGAATATTGTGGGGGTACAAACGCTTTGGTTACATAGTGACATAGTACACAGCGTTTTAGAACCTCACTCTACTCACAGTGGTTCTGCCACAACAAAACACGATGGGGCACTCCGAACCTGGTTCTGTTAGGCCCTTTTGCCATAGTCTTAGCATATTCCCTGTTAAAATACTCAGACGTATAGTTTCAAATTTGGGACGTATTTGCCTTTGCTACTTTGATTTTTCTCCTAAGCTTCTATGACAAAACAGAAATGAAAATACAGAATAACTGCCGTCTAGTCCTATCTTATGGGCCAGTCTCAGGACTTAATCCTTCCATACTTGTATGTACTCATACAGAATGTTTGATTATAAAGCAAATACACACTGGGATGCCTTCATCTAAGTCTGGGCAGCCTGGAAGATCCTGCCTCTTGTCAATGTGTTCATACTGTTTGCTCTTGTGGCATGGTCCCACTGGATGAAATCAGAGTGATTTCCAAATGGCATTAGTAGTGCATTCTTTTTTTTTTTTTTTTGACATGATAAATGATTCTCAGCCCCAACGCTGGTATCTCATTTAAAGGGACTACGACGGTTAGTTTTAAGTGTCAATCTAACTAGCTAGGCTATACTATTCAGTTATACAATCAAATTCTAATCTACGTGTTACTGTGAGGGTATTTTGTAGATGTGGCTGACATCTGTAACTGGTTGACTTAAGTAACGGAGATTGTCTGCGATACTCTGCATGGGCCCTACCCAATCAGCTGAAAGGCCTTAAGAGTAAGACTGAGGCTTCCCCAAGGAAGGAGAAATTCTGCCTCAAGACTGCAGCATCAGGAGACCAGACTGGACGAGGAGATGAGACCAGACGAGGAAGAGGAGACCAGACTGGATGCGGAGGAGACCGGACCAGAAGAGGAGACGAGACAGAATGAAGAAGAGGAGATGAGACCACACGAGACCAGATGAGGAAGAGCCAACCAGACAAGACCAGAAGAGGAGGAGGAGACCAGACCAGAAGATGAGGCGACGAGACCAGAAGAGGACGAGGAGACCAAACTGGAAGAGGAGGAGGCGAGACCGGAAGAAGACAAGGAGATGAGACTGGAAGAGGAGGCCAGAACAGAAGAGGAGGAGATGAGACTGGAAGAGGAGGAGACTCAGTAGTGCATTCTTTTAAAAATAAAATCTATGTGGATAACAAGCATGTCTAAAATAAATACAACTAGATTTGTTTTTAGAAGAAACAAGGGGACGAAATGCCTAGAGCTCAAAATATCCGGCCTTCTCCTTGCCTCTAGGGGCAGATACTGATGCATCCTCCAACCCCTCTAAATATTGTGTGAAACCATCAGTGTAGCCCATTTATTAAACAGACAAGTAATTCAACTTCTGGACAGGCAAAGTTTTGCTTTTGACATATCATAAATGTAGGTATGCATAAATCTAAGTTTATAAACACAGGTTAAAAATTCAGGTTTTTTTATGAGTTGCAAATAGGCGTTGGTGATGGTTGGACCACCACTAATAGTTGCTATTCTCCTTATCGGTATGTTAGAAAAAATATAACCTTTGCTGCTTTCTTGGGTCTTTGACAGAAACAATTATATGAGAAGAGACATGAATTTATTACAGAGTGCCAATTTTCTTACGTTCATCTTACTACCACTTTCAGTTGCAGGGTTCACTGAAATGATCTCCTGAAATGAACTGATATCAATGCCAAGAAGTACAAAACCACATCATCGTTGGCTCCAATAAACAATTGCTCTAGAGCTGTCTCTAGTGTAAAGGGAGAATGGGAATGGTTTAAGATAACTGCTGTAAAAGTGAAAAATCAGCATCTTTGGCACACTTTACTAGTTGATATGCATAGACTCTATATGACTCTAAGCCCTGAGGTTACATTTGGCCACTTATTTATCCTGGAGAGTTCTTCAAGAAGTTATACTGCTAGAAGTTAGATGTGTCATGGATATAGTGTTGGAATTTTAAAACAGCCACAATGCTAATTAGCAAGTAGTGCTTTGAAAAATTTCCAGCCCCAAATCATCTTCAAATTCGGTACTAGTGATTTTTCTTGTATGCATGTGTGAAAAAGGGGAAGTTCAGGGAGCGATGGAGCCCAGCGGAACAAATGTAGAGTAGACATAGAAAAATTCTGAGTGAGACTGACTTTTCCAAACTATACATATACACTTCCTGGAAAAACTGTATGTACGTCTTCTATCCATCCCTTTGAAACTGTTATATGAAATAAAAGACATGACTGTTTGGAGTGTGTTATGTGAATGTTTTGCAAAGGAATGGGAAGAAGCAGACAAAGGTCTAACCTTGAGGTTAAACTGAAATTCGGGAAGTTCAAAGACTGAATATATTACAGTGAATTTCATTATTTTTTTTTACTTTACTGACATTAGTGTAGTTAATTAACTTCAGTATATCACTAAAATTTTTTTCAAATATGTAGGAATTTCAGCAGAGTTCCAAAATAAGTCTAGTAGCATATTTTAATGATAATGACAATAATAATAAAACAGGCAACATTTAATATGCCAAGAATATTATTTTAAATATGAAAAGGCAATAAATATATTTGCTATCAAAAGTTTTTGATAGGTTGATTATTTAATGTTCTGGGACATATTTTCTGTTCATGATTATATGGTTCACAATATACGATTCCATCATAAACATAAATTGTCTCATATAGAAAGTATATACAGAAATATGACCCAGCATTAAATCAGAGGCTATTTGTGTCTAATACTATTTTTAAAATTCTTTTCTCATTAGAAAATACTAGTAGTGGAAAAGTCGTGGCAATAAAACATGATGAAATATAATAAGATGCATTATATTCATATAATATTAAAAATTCTCCCAGTAAATACATTAACATTTCACCTACTGGGATATTATTAAGCACTCCAAACTATTTTGTACTTGCTGTAGAAATAGAAAGTTTATCAAAATAAGAACTGAAATGGTCAAAACAGAAGCCATGAAGTAAATATCCAAAGCTCTTACGTTGGGGCAGTGTCTTTAGTTTCACAATGAGTAGTTGTTCTTATTTTAGACAGAATTTTTACAAAATATTTATGTTATTTTCATAACATACATCTTCCTTCATAGGAGATGCACTCCAATACACCTTTACGATCAAAACTGTCTGCTTTAAATTCTTCCTTTAACCACGGACGCTGACCACTTCAAACCTGTCCTGGGCCACCCCATGTTGTCAAAGTCCAGGAACACAAGCCACATTGCCCACAGAATAAAATCCCAATAGTTGCAATTAGCACACACAATTGTAATTATTTGTTTATATCTCTACTTTTTTCCTCACCTAACTGCTCTTTGCAGACCGAGAAGGTGTTTTATTTTTCTTTGAATCTAGCACTTAGCACAGTGACTAATACCTTGTACAACCTTGGTTAATATTTGCTGAAATAAATTGTATTTGAAATAGCATATTTTAGATGGGGAAGTTAAAAAGGGAGGTGGCAACAGCAATTATGAAAAGTAAGGGCAAACAGTCTGATAGCAAAGAAAGGGAAACAAAAAGTATGAAAATCAGATAACTGAACTCAAAGCTCATTTAGTGTAGGAGAAAGCAATTAGGTACATCTCAGTGATACTGCCTAGTGTCATAGTATTTAGGCACAGTAAAATAATCCTTTTTCATAATGATCATTTGGGGTTAAAATACTCTGTTTAGAAAGACAGAGAAATGTGTAATGTTTGAGTGAAAAGCTTTAAGGATATGAAAGATTATAGAAATTACCTGATGGTAGCAGAAAACTAAAACATTACTAAACTATTATTGGCTATAGTTAGTGCATAACAAGTTATTTTACCTCTGGTTTGTATAAGGATAAAGAGAAAAATGCTAGTTTTTTAAGCAAAGTTTACAAGAAACCTCTTAAAGATAATAAAGGTCAAAAGCAACACTACATTTGATAATCTTGAAAAGAAATACTCCACAATATACTGCTCTTTTTAAATTACTCAGTGAGAAATATCTGGAGTTCATCAGAAAGTAACAGGCTGGTCCTACACTGTATAATGTTAACTTGCGTTTCACATGGTGAGTTTAAACAAAGGAAACAATGGTTATGTGGCTTAATAAATTCAGTTCCCTGATCTCATCTCTTTCACAGAATAGAAGCTATTATGATATTTATATGGTAATGTTACATTGTACACTTTACGACTAAAATATTAGTATATTCACCCAAACTCTGGTAAAAATGCTACTTTCATTTTCAGCAAATAGAAGAAACAGTGATTTATTTTCATAGCATCTTGGTGACAGACAGGCAGGATGGTTTATCTTAGGACTCTTGACTCTTGGAGCCACTGCTCACTATGAAATCCATCTGTAGACTTCTCTTTTGATCATTTAAGCCCATAAACGATACTTCATGCTAGAATTATGTTTCTTTAAAGGCAGTAAAGATGGATCTTCTCCATAGGGGGTACCTCCTAGTTATCACTAAGGCCATGAAGAGCAGAGATTTTTGGGAAAAAAAAAATCTACCAGTTGTAATGGGCAATTGGATATACTTGGTCAAAAGGTTCTACTACCTGGTAGCTATGCCACGTTAGCCTGTCTTTGTCCTTCAAAATCAGTTTAAACACACCACTTCTTTCAAAAAACCTTCCCTTTTGCTTCCCAGTCTGGTTTAGATGCTCTTCTCTGTAAGAAAAACAGAAATTCATGCACATCTCCAATTTAACTGTCACCACGATATACTGAATTATTTTATTTATTTTTCTTTTCAACCAGTTGGAATAAGCTAATTGGAGGCAAGGGCCAATTTATTTGTCTTTGTATCTCTAGGAAAGAAACCATTACATAATAGGTTTTCAATAGATGTTTGTCCAATTAATAAGTAAATTACTGATTGATGAAAGAAAAGTTTCTATTTTCATTACAAATAAAATTAGACACCAACCTGAAATCTGACAATCAAAAAATTTGAAGGAAGCTTATAATATTTAAAAATGATTTTATTTCTGTCCTTGTTCTTACATTAATGGCACAGTTCCAACATTCAAAAATAGTTGGTGTTTTTGTGTTGTTTTTTAGAAACTGCTCTTAGGAGTTTATCCTAATCATCTGGGAAGCTACTTGATCTTATTTTTATCACCATCACATTTATGTGAGATCCAGAGAGTTCTCAAATGAGGATATGTGACTGAAAGCTGAGGTCAGCAATAAGGCAGAACTCCACTGACTGAACATCCATTACACTCAAGACATTTTGGGAAATAAAACGTAAGTCGGTTATTATACCTCCCCTTCAGGGGCATACGGTCAACTTCTTGAGGGTGTGCGCACAAGTACTCATGGATAAGATCCAGTAGAGATGAATAAAGGCAGCATAAAGTGACTTGCAGGAAGGAGTAATATGAGAGCCAAATCTTGAAAGCTGAGTACGGTTCCACACGGGTGAGGAAAAGAGATATTTCAGGAAGGAAGTAGAAAAAAAAATCGTGACATGTAAATTCAGGGTTTTTTTAAGTCAGGAACACGAAATGTACCCACAAAAATGGGGTCTGTGAGAGAATAAGTATGGCCAACATGGTAAATGAAGCTGGAAATTTAAAATTTAAAAGGGTACATCTCTAAGAAGATACAGAAAATGTGGCACATCCAAACAACTTAATAAATGTAAAAGTAAAGCACTTTGAGTAATCAAAACTGGCTTTAAAAGTACAACATTGATACCTAATTTAGGTGCCAAGTGCAATAACAAAATAACAGATTTTGAGGTGACAGAGCGTGTTGGAAGTGGAGCCATTTCTACTGCTGTCTGTGGACTGACTTTGTGAGGAGAGCGGAAGATAAATGTATGTGTTTACATTTATCCTTAAAGTGACCCACCTTAAAGTGAGCTCAAGGATGTCACTTTCAACAAGTAGGCAGAGTGAATGAAGTAAGAACACTACGCCTAACATGACAACAATCTGTGTAAGAGTAAACAAGACGTGTAGGAGGGAGAGTATAAATTAGTAATTTTGAAGAACAACATCAGGATACTATCATGATGTCTTGATGATCTGAGGCCCTATGAACATTCCAAAAGAATAAAACCAACAGTGCATTTATTGGTTTGGACAGAAATCTTTACCAGACTGATTTAGCTCTCTGGCCAGGTGATGAGAAAACAATGGAAATATGTATGCAAAAGCACAGAATACTGACCATAGTGAACTCAGAAAAGGAAGAAAGAAGTAAAGGACAAGTTGCTATGATGAACATAGAAACCGGATGGGATGCGAGAGGGATGCCCTTTCTTACGAGCTTAATTAGAATTCATTTCATTAAAACACAATCATAGACATTTTTCAGAAAATAATTCTTATAGTGCTGTAAGAAAACCTACACCTACTCTGATGAAGATTATGATAAATACCATTTATTAATCACTTACTTATACTTGCTTTTGTTTCATTTTACCTTCTATTAAAATCCATCTTTTAGGTACTTTACATCTGCTCTTTTGTTGAATCCTCACAACTCCAGCCTACATGTCAGGTTCTGTTGTCCTCATGATACAGATAAAGAAATTGGGCCTCAAAAGAGCTGCGTTAACACCCCAGATCACATAACCAGTAAGCTGCAGAGCAAAGGCAGATCTAACTGAAATTAGGTAAACTCCACAGCTTCAAAGGTCTCGTGTCTAGAACCAATCTCCTGATTTTCATGTCTCCACCTACCCCAAAATGTTCTTCCTGTAGGTTTCTCATTTAATGACAACTCTACTCTTCTCGTTGTTTAGACCAAGGAACTTGGAGTTATGCTTGACTCTTCTCTTTTCTTAACCCCCACATCCAGCCTGTTAGCAAATTCTGTCTTGCCGATTCAGAATCAGACCACTTCACATACCCTTCATTCCTGCTGCTATGGTCCAAGTCATTGTCATATATCACATGAGCCTCCCTGCTTCTACTTTGCCCGCTGCTGTTTTCTTATAACAAAGCATACACTGTGATCTTTTAAAATTGTAATTCAAATAGCACCATTACTCCGCTCGAAATGTTCTAGATTTCCTTTCCATTCACTCAAAAGCTTTAACTGGCTTTTAAAGTTGTACGTGACCTGGCCCTGGATGCCTCTTTGACTTCAGCTCCTAAGAGTCTCCCTCTTGCTCACCATGCTCTGCCTCTTTGCTGTTCCTTGAGGGTGTAATCATGCTCCTACCCCAGGGCCTTTGCACTGCCATTCCCTCTGTCTGAAATACTCTTCTGCAGATATCTGAATGGCTTGCTCCTTCACTCCTGCAGGTTTCTGCTCACATGCCATTGAATTAGAAACTTTACCCCTGACCACTATATATAAATTATTAACCACTGATACACAACCTCATCCCATCCATTTCCCCTTCACCTTGCATTATGTCCTCCATAGCTCTAGAACACAGGTTCCACAACAGCAGGATATTTTTGAATGGAAGTATTTTTTAAACCAGATGATGTATGAAAAATATTTCCTCATATAGTATAGACTAAAGCAATCTCACATTTTCTCAGTGAGAATACTATATGTAACTACCTTTTATATCAGAAATTTTTTATGTGTGTCCACTAATATATTATGGCTGTAGACTGCCTTCTTGAATTATAGAATTCAGAGAAACTGAGAAAAGTTTTCCTAGCCATGAATTCAATAATAAGACTGACGATACATATATCCTGCCCATAGACTGAAGTTCACATAAATGTCCCTTCCATCATGAAGCATTTCCTGATCCTTAGAGCCTGTAGAGCTTTCTACACCTCCTTCATATTACAGCAGTACTTTGTTTACATCTCTTATGGCTCTTACTCCAGGGTCATATTATATTTACACACACACATATATCTAGATACATGCATACATACAAAGAATACATGCACGTGCATTTTGGACAGACACACGTTCTTGTTTCAGATGCATTGTGGTTCGAGTGTAGTGAGTGCTGCGGAAAACTTGATCTGCTTTGGCCTGCATGGGTTTGCACTTTGGTGTGGACGTGTGCTGTTATGTTTGAGCTTGGGCAGCCAAAATGCCACCCTCAACTGGTTTTGGTGGGGACATTAGCAGATGGGAAACCTTGAGAGGGCTCTTCATGAGCACCCAGAATAACCCAATGCTGTGAATCACCGCAGGGAGGCTGGGGGCCATATGTTCTGCTGTGGGGCACGCACCAGTGAATTTGAAGTTCTTATAGATGGTGTGGCCTTGTTTGTACTCTCACATTGGTGAGGTCTGGAGAAATTGGAATCATAATAGCATGAAAGAAGTGCCCAGTGGTAAAACTCAGAATTAAAGTTAACACGGAACCAAACTGTCTGTTTCAAAGTTTTCCTGGTGTTTTTTCCATTTATCTGTGGCTATCCGAGGCAACATGCTGAAGGGCAATGAGTTCTCTTGATATCCTTTAGGTACCGAGAGAAACATGCTTGCAAAGGATTCGCCTTCCATTAATGGAGACTCTTTCTTTATTTAGGATTTAAACAAGCTGTGTTTTCTCAGTTAGTGCAATGAAACATTTCATGTTTTGTGGGCAGTTTAGCTAGAATCTAATTGTTTTGTTTTCTAAAGAAAGAGCACTCCTTTCCCTTCCTGAGGGATTACTTTGATTTGGTATCATTGGACAAAGAAATTACAGAGATGACAACACTGTTTTGAGTGAGCGGGGTTTAAGTCATTTTTATTTTGATAGTCTAATATCAACTCTCGTGCTACTACTGAAAACACTGCTGTCAATGTAGAAATGAAGTGATTTCCATTCCTCTCTTTTCAAGACAGCTTGAAAACACCCTGCTACCTTTTTCCAATTAGTTCTCTAGCCTTGCTGAGCCTGATCAAGAGTGTTGATCTCTGACACATTCAGTGTTTATTTATAAGTATTGAAGAAATGATCTCAGATGCTTTCTTTAGTGGAAGATAGAATTACTCTATTGCAAACAAAGAAAGTCACTAAAAACTCCAAGAGAGCTATTTCACTTATTTGATCAATATTTATTATCCGTTATGAAGCAGGCACTTTTCCAGATCCTCTTTATACCGCCATGAATAAAATAGACAATAACCCCTGCATATTGTGGAAAGGACAGAGGTAAACAAACACATATGTTCTTCAGGTCAGAGGTGAGGTTTTTTTTCTGGATAATAGAGATTATGTCTCCCTCTGGGGCAATGTCTGAGCAGGTTTTCTAGCTCCTTTGGTGTGAGATCGGGGGTTTTCTAAACCCATTGTGTGAGCAGGCTCCATCTGGGCCTGCCTTTGCATTATCTCCCTTGAGTCTGGAGGCCAGGGGAACAGATGAAAACCTGGGGCTCATGCTGTCTGCTGGGCTGTGCATAATAAAGTTTGTTTCTGACCCAGGAGACTTGTGTCTTCTGCCAGCACCTATGAAACTGTGGCAGGCAAATTTGGTAGCTTACAAGTAGGATACACAATCTTGACATATTTATAATTTTAAAATCTGATTCTTAAAATATTTCTTAAAACTTTTGCTTACAAATTGGCTGACAGATGCATGATTACTGGCTCATTCGATAAAGCGTATTTCTCATATTTTATGATAGGAGATTCATCCAAAATCATAAAATAAGTTATTTATTCCACAATCATTTTTAACATGCAAATATCCCCTTGAATTAAATAGTATCTCTCCTGTTTTCTTTTCTCTCTCACCAGGAGATTTAAAGTGTTCTTTTTTTTTTCTGACTTCAAGCCCATGTAGTATAAAACTTCTTTAGGTGATTACATGTATCTACTGGCACATCAAAATAACATCATTTAAATGTGGCTTCACTTAAGGAAGAAAATGGTATAATTTAAGAAATCACCATAATTTTGCAAATATAGGTGTTATTTTGACTGAGATAGCATTTTAACTTGACATTAAAACATTGAGTAAATGTAGCTAGAAATACAGGATTCCCCTGCTTTTCACCATGAGAATATTCTTTGTTAGAAATAATTCATATGGATAATGTTCTTAAATTCAACTCTAATTATTTGGGTCCTCTTTTTAAACAAATTTTTTTTTAGAAAAACCTCCAATCCTGGATTAGAAAATAGAATCACTGATAGCACTTTATTTCTGACACTATTATCATAACAATGCTGGTATTCATATAAAATAATAAGTCACGTGAAAGCTCAGTTTTTTAGTAAATCAGAGATTCTTTTATGAAAAGAGACCATTAAAACCTTAATTGAAAATGATATCGTATAAAAGGGTCAGATTTTGTATCACGATGATGCTTTCAATTTAAGAACTACCTCTCAAGTCTCCAGTCCTGAGCCTTGACAGTGAAGTCTAATTTAAATTTTAAAAGAGACTGAGAAAGGAATGGAAATTCCCACGGATGACTCAGCTATGTTTCAGTCTGCCCTCTGCCTCCTAAACCTTCATTGTATCTCTTCTCCCTGATGTCTTATTCTAGTTTGCCAGTCATCTAGTGCAGAGAAATTTATGGCAAAATGCAAACCTGAAAAAGTCTAAAAAAGAAAATGTAACCTTCCATTCGTCACACACTTTTACGATATGACATCTATCAAATTAAAATTTCTCTTGTAAATTCAGAACTATTTGTCTAATTGAATTTCAGGATATATAATATTTTCTATTAAATGTGATAGGATGACCATATCCAAAAATGGACAGGAAAGAATTATTAGTAATTTGTGGATGAATATGTAATCTGTTTCTCAGCCTATACTCACAAGGGAGGAAGGTGAGAGGACAACTTTAGAAGCCAGTAGTATTCACCTGGCTTCATACTCACTCATAAGGGTGGGACCTTCAGCCTCTAAATTTCCTTTCAATTAATTTTGGGAATCACCTGCACAAGTTTTACATGAGCTTCTGGACTTTGAGTGTCATGTGGCCCTTACCTTCTAGTTTTGGCATTTTTTTTTTTTTTTGGCCTGATCCTAAGGTCTTCTGAACCTTGGAAATGTGCCTCCTTGACCCAGATATTGCTGCTACTGCTGCTGTCTAAGTTGCTCTGCTGGACTGTCTTCCTGGTGCTAGGACTGCTACAGACCTGGGCAGGCTCTGCCTTGAAGCCTGATAGGGCCCCTGTTTGAATGCTTGCTCCAGGACCCTGAAGTCTGCCCAGAAGTGTGGAGACTGGAATGATCCACCGGACCATTCTCTGTTTACATGTGCTCTCAAGTGCTTATGCACATTTTGAGTAAAAATAGTTATTTCACTCGCTTTTTCAGTTTTCTTATTTAAAAACAATTGGCTGGAGACCAAGCACTATGAAACGCTAAAACTGCTCTTGCCCTTTCATAATGAGGACGCTGCCATTCAGTTGAGCATTCTCATCCCTTAGGACTGACTCTTTCTCTGGAGACAACTGCAGCATCTGAAGGCTCTATCATCTTGGTGGCCTATTTTGCTGATTATCCAGCCTACTAGTAGAGTACAGTGGTTAAATGCAAGGACTCCGGGGCTGCACCTTTAGGGTTTGAACACTAGCTCCACTGCTTCCTACTCCTGTGAACCTGGGCAAGCTACTTAAGTCACTCTCAGTAATGTCTAGAATTTTTTAATTTATAAAATGGAGTAGTTGTGACTATAACAAGAAATAATATTAATATATATAAAGCTCTTAGAATAGTGCTTGGCTATAGTATGCCCTATATTGGCCCTTGCTATTAAAATTACTAAAGTGGTATTATTTCAATACTAAATAATACTACTTTATTAATTACTGAAATTCCTATAATTTTATACCAACTTCTGTTGACCATGCTCCAGATATGTCTGTTTAATTATTATCTTCTTTATTTATTTCTGAAACCTTTTATTCACCCCCATATTTCAATTACCTACCAGCTAAAGTTGCTGGAATCAGTCCAACAGGTCAGTCCAAAATGATAGGGTTTATCTTCTGCTCCAAGACTGATGAAAATCACATTATGATAAATGTTACCCTACAATACAACTGGCAAACATAAAGCCTTGTTTCTTGCTCCTGAAAATCCCTATCACTGTTGTTGGAAGAAGTTAAGAGCAATAACCTTTTTGTACAGGATCCCTATGGAAGGAGAAATGAATGGTCCATTTCAGCTCAACACTCATTCTGAAAACGATCCAGGTCATTGACTCAGTACAAATGAAGTTCCTCTCTGCTTCAATTCAATTACTAATGAACATCCTGATTGCCCTCAAAAGTAAATTGGCAGCTGTATTAGGTTCTACAAGAAATTTGTACCTTAGGTAACCCAACTATAGATTTCTGCCCTCAATGTAGCTTCTACATAGTCCCCTAAGGAGAGACTTAAGTAGAACATTTTGAGGGAGAACTCAACCACAGAAAGCAAACAAACAAATAAGAAGCAGTGCTCTGAGTTTGAGTTCTTTCAAGTTGGGGCAGATGTGACTGGAAGTAGAGGGGTCAGATTATTTTTCCCAAATCTTTTCTTGAGACTTTGGTGCAAGGGTATGAATCAAAGACTATATAATATTCCTTTTTTTGTTCCGTTTTTTATCCAGGGAAGTCATTATGATAGAAAGCATTTATGTACTACCAAATCAAACACTGCCATTATGTAATATTTATAGTAGATAAAAATTTTAGGGCTTGGTGGGAGCTCTTCATCTATAACATGGTTAAAAGTTATTTAGTTGATCTACAGTTTAATGTCAGCATTCACTACGTATTTGTAAAATCTGTATAATGTTCTAAGTATTACATACGATATACTATTCTAAACACATTATTGTTATGATTATTATAAAGATAAATTAAAATGAGTTCCTACCAACATACAAATAAGAAAAAAGTAGAAGCAGAGAATTTTTAAGGAAATACTATATAAAAAGGGTTAAGAACAAGAATAAAATATCACTGAAAATAGGGACAGCTCAAGCAGAATTTCTTATCCTTAAATAGGTGCTAGCAATGTATATTCCTCTAGGCAGAGTTACTCAGATGCCAGATTTTCTTTCTATACATACCACAGACCCAGAGCACACCAACTGATAATATACTGACACCTTGCTCCCCTTGGGGCAGTAAAACATCTATGAGAAAAATCACACTTTCAAAACTACCTGAACAAGGACCGATCATATGAACTTGTCTGAAATAGTGGATAGCATAAAACAGTCCAAAAATATTGAACAACTTATGGGATGTTCTAATCAAATGACAGCTAGAATTAGTCGTCTCTCTTTGTCACTGCTGTTTTTTTTTGGTCTGATAGTTACGAATCACAGGGCAATGCACGTCTGAGCATGTGGAAGGGGGTGAGCAGTATGTGTGTGTCTGGTTGTGTGCACATGAGTTTGTGTAAAGTGTAACGTGTATGTGGATGAAGAATTAATTTTATAATTATCGAGTCTGTTAAAAATCTCAAGTCTCTGTTTATTGGCGATTTATCTCAAAATTTCCACCGTAGACTCTCACTCTACATATCCTTTGTTTTATTTGATAAAGGTACTTGCCTATTGTTGAATAGGTTAAATTTACTTTATTAGTGACTTAGACATAATCACAGTTCTAAGATGACAATAACTTTTCAAAAATAGTAACTAGGTTAGTCAATACTAATAAATTACTTAATACATTTCAGGGGTTTTTCTTGTCCCCCAATATTCACACCTCATGGTACTTGCTATTTTTAATGTCTTCATAGACTGGAATATAATTAAGGTTGAAAATATTTATTTCTTCATGGAAAATGAATTTAGATTGTTCCCACGTAGTTAGATGTAATATATTTATCCCTTCTAACACATTAACTAGGAAGAGGAACACTTCAATAAAATGACTACTGACTCCAGCAAAGAATTTCTTTTTTCCTCAGAAAGAAATAATTGGCACCTAGAATCAATGATTTTTATTGTTATAAAATAAAATTATTAATATTTTAAATTTGCTTGATACACCAAAGATAGATATTTAAGATGTTATGATATATTCTACATGCCCTCTCAATTATCATTTTTTAATTTAAAAATCTCAAGACATTTTGATATTTGACAAGGTATGTTTTTAATAGAAAACTTGCTTATGAATATGGAAATTTCTGTTATTAAATATATTTCTCAAATTTTTCTAAATATTTTCTGAACATTATCAGTGTATATTTCACCATAATGACTTTTATGACTATAAATCTGTAGTTAGACTATTACTCATCAGGTACATAAAGAGAATCAGTATGCATCAAAAAATCATTAATATTTGTAAGAAGTTCATGACAATGAATAGGTGAGAGAATGAAGGATTTAGAACAATTTTATCTACTTAAAGTTTTCCAAATTCGATTTTTGACATGTCACTATAAGGATTAAAGCAGAATTCAAAGAGCAATCCTTAAGTAATAACATTCTGATTAAGTACAGTTTCTTTAGATGGAATTCAATCTTATTTCTGGAAATAGAGTAAGCAAGCTAGGCCTTTTGGATTTTTTTAAATTTTATTTTATAATTTCTTCTAATTTTGAGAATTCCTCTTCACTCTAACTTTTTTTTTTTTTTTTTAATTGGGGGAAACTACAAAGCATTTACAGTACAATGTTTACAGTCACAATTTGTAGTGAGCTGATTTCCCAAAATATATTACCACTCAAGTTGACTTATCTTGTTACATTCAAAAA
>CAUYRT010101861.1:0-12719 GCA_963574885.1 Lepilemur ruficaudatus
GGTGGATCGCTCAAGGTCAGGAGTTCGAAACCAGCCTGAGCAAGAGCGAGACCTCATCTCTACTATAAATAGAAAGAAATTAATTGGCCAACTAAAAATATATAGAAAATATTAGCTGGGCATGGTGGTGCATGCCTGTAGTCCCAGCTACTTGGGAGGCTGGGGCAGTAGGATTGCTTGAGCCCAGGAGTTTGAGGTTGCTGTGAGCTAGGCTGATGCCCCACGGCACTCACTCTAGCCTGGGCAGCAGAGTGAGACTCTGTCTCAAAATAAAATAAAATAAAATGTATATAACCGATTCCAGAGTACAACTTCTGTCTTATTCTATAAATCATCCTGGTAGCTTCCTGATTTAAAAATAATATGATTCTGATTCAGGCATGGTGGCTTATGCTTTTAGTACTAGCTACTCAGGAGGCTGAGGCTGGAGGATCACTTGAGCACAGGAGTTTGAGATCAGCCTGGGAAACAGAGATGGGGAAACCCATCTCTGAAAGAAAGAAAATAAAGGAATATCTATCTGTTTATATCTATATCTGTATCTATATATAATGATTCTAAAGGGTCTAGACAGATATATTTCAGAGGAGGGTATATTATATATATGTATATAAAATATTATATTATCTGCCAACGACCAATGAGATTCAAAGAAAATCCCAAGAGACTATAGCCAGATGAAACTATAGCACCAGGTAATACCTTGATTTTGATCTTATGAGACCTTGTTATGGGCTGAATTGTGTTTCCTCAAAATTCCAATGTTAAAGCCTTACCCCCAATATCTCAGAACATGACTATATTTGGAGATTGGATCTTTAAAGAGGTAATTAAGGAAGAATGAGGTAATATGGGTGGGCACTAATCCAATACTACTGGTGCCCTTATAAGAGGAGGTTAGGACACAGAAGAAAGACTCTGAGAAGACATTAGAAGAACATGGCCACCTGTGAAACAAAGAGAATGGACTCAGAACAACAGCCAATCTGTATCGGTTGCTTTCATGTGCCAAGTGATATGCTGAGAGCTTTGCTTTTCAATCTTGCCAAAATATATGGGTTTGACATCATTAATATCCCCACTTCTCGAATGAGGAAACTAAGTTCTAGAGGATTTAAGTAAGGATTCAGTGCTGGTAGGTGGTTGTACATGTATTGCATTCATCTCTGTCTAATTCCAAAGGCTGTGATCTTAATAACAAGATGTTTGAAAACTATAGCTATCTGTGTCTGATGTTTGTAAGCTACCCGATTCTAGAAAATACAATCATTTAGATGTTTACAAGTCATCCAGAGTTTGGTACTAGGAAAAACAAGCACCTGAACAATTGATGGGTTGCCCCAGATTTTACTTGATCATTGGCTTTTTGGAAGCCAAACACAAGAGACCCCCTTAGCCAAAGGCTACAGACTTTGCCTTGAGGAGGAAGTTTAAATGTAACCAGAAGGAATATACTACCTGACTCACCTCAGCTCATCTAAACAGTCCTGAGAACTGCGGTATCAGTTACCTAAAAGCTTTAGTACTCCAGAGAGCCATTGTAAAATTGAATGCACGTTTCCCATAAGCTGGTCAGACTAAATGTTTTATGTGCAGACAGACACTCTGTAAGATCAGGCCTTAGAATTTGAGGGTTTTCGTATTGCTCTTTCAAATTATCTCTTTCTTTTCTTTTGTTTGAAAAAGGTGATACAAATACTGTTCTACAAAATTTATTTTCCCCCTAAAACTTATGAAGTTTTACCAACCAGAGGTATTTGAGGGAAAGGTCATCCTGTGAAAGAAATAACTGTTCCCCTGGAAGATTTTTTTTTCCAAATTCTTTACTGTAGAAAAAGCTCACTGAGCACTAGCTTCTCTCTAAAGAAATTAAGCTCCGATAGCTTATGAATTCAAATGAAATATCAGAGACATTTTAAGATCCATTAGGTTATCAAGCCTGTCCTTCTGTAGCCTACTTTAAATTCTTTCTGCAAGGTGATTAAAAGTAACATTTAATAACAGGTCAGTTGACAAGTAATTATTTAGCACCCACAGGATATAGAGCTCTATACACAATGCTCAGAATTAAAACCTCTAAAGTTACATAGTAGGAAGAAAGAGAATAATGTCTTATTCTATGAGCATAGGAGAAATAGTCCTATTTTATCCCACATTTTAGGAAAACAGGCTGTCAAAAATTATGCAAAATCATAATAATAACTTACATTTTACAGTATTATCTTCTTTGTCAAATTTGCTTTACATTCTTTTATAGGATCAAAACAGTCTTCCTATGAAGTAGAGATTATGTTATATTTTCACATGTCAAATGAGGAAGCTGAAACCCAGACTGATAACTTGTATGTACACACAGTTAAGGGAGCAACCTGGGTTCTTGCTTAGTCTCTACTTATTCAAATCTCCTTAGATGATACAACATGATAGTATAGCAGGAATTTGCAGATGCAGAGGGAGTTTCACTTGCCTCTTACAACTGTTCTAGGGCATGATCTTTGAGGCTATACTCCACATGCAGCAACCCTGGGTAATATATCCCTGCTCTGTCTATGCTTTATGTCGAGAAGATCACCTTCATTCCCACTGCCACCATCTTTATCTGAGTATCCTGCGACAGCCTCTTGCCTGCATCCTACCTCCACTCTAGCTTCTCTCCAATCCATTTTGCTTCCATGCTACAGCCAGAGACACCTTTAAAATGCACATTGGACTCCCAAGTCTTCTGCATGATTATGTAATGGTTTCCAAGGAATTTTAAGAGAAAGACCAAAATCTGTAAGGATGCCTTCAAGACCTCTCTTTGTCTGGGTTTGTTGATCCTTCAGTCCTGTCTTCCATCCCTTACTTTAGCCGTATTCTCCTTACAGTTCCTGGAGCAAGCACTTCCCCTGGACAGAAATGCCCACATCCGCAATAACACACTCACATAGCTTAATCTAGCTAATTCTTACCCAATCTTCAGTTTGCTGAAGTCCAAAAAATAAAGTCATAGCTCCTCTGTTATAAGTTCCTTTAACACTGCATTTTTTTCTTAAAAGTATTGATCTTCATAGATACATTTTGAATTTATGTGATTAGGATCAGTCTAAACCTCCAGAAGGTGAGGACAGAGATCATCTTTCAGGTTTTGCTCACTGGGTCCTAGCACAGCACTTAAAACAGTAAAAAAGAGTCAGTAAACATCATTTAAAAGTTAAAAATTTGTTCAGCTACTTTGACTTTCACTCCAATTGGGTTTCAAGTTATACAAAGGCATAACGGTTTTACATGTTCTATTGCCACATCTCATGATGCTCACCACATTGAAGACGTTCAATAGATATGTAATAAGTTAATGCTGAATGCATTTTTTACATAAGCACTCTAGTAATCTTATCAGAAAAGGACATGTGGCAAATGTGTCTGTGGTGAATTCCCCCTGGTGGATATTATTTTCTTGTTTTAGTTTATTTACTTATATTGATTTGAACCATTGAAATTATCTTTGTGGTAGATCAAAATTGTTGAATATAATTAATTTCATTTACTTCAAATTAATACTTTGTACCACCAAACTCATCTACCTGATATACCATATTTTACAATAAAATAGTGAAACATATGCTGTGTATTTATTAAAACTATAGGAAGAGAAAGTGAAAAACTATGAATAAGGAAGGAAACTCCAATATACAAATCGACCTTGTGATTACATTGTCATTAAGATACCTACAGCTTCAGCACAGTTAAACATAACTCTGAACTTGCAGATGAACAGGACAAGAAAGAAAAGCATGATAGATTCAGACTCATTCTTTTGTAATCAAATTTAAATGTTTGCATTCCATCTAATTAATAATCCTTTATAAAATATTGTGAGATTTAAATGTTACATTCATACAGCTATAACATCTCTTTTTCCATTGGATTTCCCCCAGAAATCAAGATTTTGGTTTTACACATAAGCAAAAAATTGAACTTGAAATAACTATTTATATCTGTTAATGCTACAAAACCTGTTTTATTGAGAAACATGTATTTTGAGAAGAGTTGATTTAGCTTCCCTGTCCACATATATGACATTCATCAGATAACTTTGCAGTTTTGTTTTGCCTCATGATCGTTATTCAAATATTTTAATGTAGCTAGAAAATGTCTTTTGGCTTTCATGGGCCAACTCTCAAAAAGCTATGGTTGACACCCCTCTCAGTAGTCCCAAGGTCTTTCCTTCCATCCGCTCTAATAGAAACTGATCTGTTCTTGCAAGGTACATTTAAACTCTTTAATTCCAATCTTCTCCTCCAGTTCAATTTATTTTTACAATAAAACATTAATAGAGGTGAGATTCTTTCTAATTTGTGTACTTTCTAATAAGAAATCCACAACTTTGCTTGGAAAAACTGGACATAAGGAAGGCTCAAGAAAATGGAGAAAAAGCAATCTATAAGAGCATACTGGGTTGAATAATGTTCCCCCAAAACATGTCCACCCAAAATCTGTGATATGACTTTATTTGGAATTAGGGCCTTTGCCAATGTAATCAAGTTAAGATGAAGTCACACTGGATTAAGGTGGGTTCTAGTCCAATGACTGGTGTCCTTATAATAAGAGGGCAGTTTCGATACAGATACTCACAGAGGAAAGATAGTCATGAAAAGACGAAGGCAGGAATTAGAGTTAAGCTACTATAAAACAAGAACACCAGTGATTGCCAGCAACCCTCACAACCAGAAGAGAAAAGGGACGATTTTGCTCCAGCACCTTTGAAGGAAGCAATTCAGACCTGGATTTCCAACTTCTATCCTCCAGAACTACAAAAGAATGAATTTCTATTGCTTTAAGCAGCCTGGTTTGTAGTAATTTGTTACAACAGCCCTAGGAAACTAAAACAGGGAGAAAAAAGTAAAAATTGTGCTTTCTTTCCATTACTGAGATTCTAAGAATGACGTAATTCTCTAGCATGCCAGGTCCTTCTTGATCGCCACATGAGAAGGGGCACTGAGAATTACAAGGTGGCAGAGCAACAAGAAAAAAAGTTGACCTAGAGGTTAAGGAAGCGGATCGTAGAAGTTGTTGATTGGATTAACAAGAATGCCTTACAACTGTGCTGTACTTTCTACTAATTTGACCCTCAAGCCACCCTTAGATGTAGATAAAACAGATGATACGACTCTCAAGTAGCAAATCAAGAAATTTAGGATCAGAGCAATTAAATGACTTGCTCAAGTTATTCAACAAACCAATATAAGAGCCTGAACTGGAACCTAGATCTCTTTAGCCAATGCTTTATTTTTACTGTTCTGCTATGAATCTCACAAATAGGTATGCCTAGCTTATGATTTTTCCAACAAGATGTTTGACCTTTTGTTAAAAACTCAGTACCAGTAGCCCTGTGGGCCGAGTTATTTAGCCAGAAAGGCATCTGTGGGACCACGGGGGGATTCAGCTCCTTCTGTCCACTAACATGCATTGCATACTTTTTATAATGTATACTTGAAAGCACTTGAACAATGTATGTGGGTTGGGAATAAGATCCCTATGACAGGCAAAGGGCATTGAGGAAATGAGAATTTAAAAGAAATGAAAGAATAGAGTCTAAAAGTTGCTGAAAGTACTCTTGGGAGTATGATTTATGACATGAAACATAAAAGGCCCATAGCTAACTCCAGAATAAATGAACAGTGGTTCCCAACTGTCAGGCCATAGTAAAGTGCCAGGCTGAAAGCAGAGAAATCCTCTGAAGAATTTATTAAAAAGAGCCTGACCAGAACTTCTGTGGAGGAAATTTTGATTCAACAGATCCAGAGGAGGGCTCCTTTGTGTGATTTGGAGGCCTACGTAAGTTTGGGTATTATCGATTCTGTAGAGGTGTAAGGTTCGTACCTGTAGCTTACCAGGGCTGCTCACTAGTTAGACTCTTTCTGCCTTTGTCAATGTCTATCCAACGTGCATTCTAGGCAAGCGTTGCCCACTGTCCCCATCAGCAGGAACCCAAGGAATGCCAGGTACAGAATCCAAAATGACAGGGAGCCTGAGGCTTAGGACTCAGTCTGATTCCTCTTACATCAAGTCCAGTGGAAAAAGTCCCTGCTGTTTCTTTTTTGTTGTTGTTGGTTTTTGTTTTTTTGTACAGTGGCTTCACATGCCCTCCATCTCTCTTCCACTAGGAGATAGAGGATCTAAGAGTGTATTCTATGTTTTATCTGAAACCAGCATCAGTTGGCAAAATTATAAAGTAAGAAATATTCAGGACTTGTCCATGACCCCTTTAGACAGAGTTCATCTATCAACATCTCCTACTGTCGGTCTGCTGCGGAATAGCTGATAGGCAGGCATCGCACGCGCAGAGAACATAACGTAGTAAGATCAACGAATTAGTTCAAAACAGGAAACAGAATATTGTCAGCCCATGAAATTGTCTAGATCTATTTAATAGTTATGTTATTTTTGTTGTGAATTACATATAACGAGGTTTCCAGGATCTTTTCAGATTTATGGCTTTTAACTACCGTAATCCAGTCTATTCTTTATTTTATGAATCATCACTCAGATTTTCTTGATGATGCTCTCTCCCTCTTCAATTACTGTTTAGGTGTTCAAAATGTTTTTACTCATTCACAAATTAAATTTGCATGAATATGATTTAATAAAAAAAATTCACCTGGAATAAATATCACAGGCTACTTCTTCCAGGGGAATTGGATCTATAATGCTTTCTACTGTCCAACCTCAGAATTTGGCATAAATGGCAAGTCTTTAGTAGAGCTGTTTTGGAGCCCCCTTTATCTTTCCAATTTCTCCTCAAATACTACTCAAAGACAACTGTCTATGGTAGCTATTCTTGAGGTGACTTCTGATTGCTAGAGCCAAAAAAAAGTGTTGCTCTGACTTCTGTCTTGTTTTCAGTTGTTCCCTATTGCTAATGAGCTAGCTTTCGCTGTATGTTGCTTTATTAAATGCTTAAATTGTTCTAGCTGAAGCTACTGACTACGTTGTTAATTATTAATCTCCTTTGAAATTGCCTTTTCAAGGATTTGATGTGATTCAATAGGAGTTCAAATGATAATCTAGGGACATTGAGAAAGCCTTAGTGCTTTGCAAAATGTTCTTCAGAACTTGTGGTCTGCAGAGCCTGTATCTCTTATAATATTTGCAGTAGCCACAATATCATTGGAAACCAGAAAAATTTATTTTGTAGATTTTTCATCACTTTTGGCTGCTGGTCCCAGTTACATCAAGAAAACAAAGAACGGAAGATTTAATTTAGTGTTAAAAAACTCGAAAGATGCTTGACATGAGATTACAGAGACAGGTTTTTTTTTTTTAATTTTTCTCTTTGCTTTCATTCAATTATGCACACACACACACACTCACAGAGACACACAAACACAAACTCTTGGTGGTTTTAGTAAGGGAAGAAACCAGTTAATATCTAACTGTTGCATGTGCTGAAATCACTGTAAATATTAATAAGAGAATAAATTTGTATCCTGGATCTTCAAGTTTTGGAATCTGTCCAAGACACAGTTAGCAATAGAACAATAGGTAATACTCTAATGATGGCTAATTAGCCCCTGCTTTGGAATTTCAGTTCCCATAGGATGTCTCTAATGATTATTTTCCACTAGCATTACCTGCAGAGGCTTGTGTAACTTGATGGGTTGAATGTGATGAAAATAGCTCATTCCAGACTCTCTGACTTTATTATGATCAATGGGTATTTCACAGAAGCAAGGAGCACCTTTTCCTATCTCACTCTTGAGGGAACATAACAAGGTGTTTTGAAATGCACAAAATAGGCTGTCTCCAAATCACATATAATTGGAAAGAGTTAATACATTTCACCAGGAAAACAGGCCTTCTGTAAAGAAGACTGGATAGCCTAACAAGTAGGGAAGACAGGCATATATTTTGCCAGGTACATACAATGGAATTTGCTTCTTTGGTTTGGAACAGGACAAACTAGTTAATCAGAGACCCTATAATTTACAATTTACAGTAGTTGTCTTTAATGAGGCCACTGAGAGATTGGGGAATGTGTGCAGAAAGCAGGGAGAGTGCAAGTTGTTCTATTATATAGAACACAGAGGTTTCCAAATGTAATTTGGGAAGACAGAGAATGGTATAGTAAAAATTAGCATAACAGCCATGTCTATAGAAACATTCTTTATTCCTAAGCTTTCATTAAATCAAATGCCAAGTGGCAATTACTGAAACACAATAGGCACAGTCAGGCTCTGACAACCCTTAACCTTTCTGGGTTTTATAAACTGTCCCTGGTCACGTGGTGTCCCCATCACATGAGGTGACAATTATAACATAGGCTTCAATGCCATGTGGAACAATCTAGCACTCTGTGAATGGTTCAATTATTCCAGGGTAATTCAAGACATCTCCATTGAGGCATCCAGTATTCAATGTGTGTTTAAATAGACTCGTGGGTCCTGAAAGATACAACCTTATGCAATGTACAAGTTGTCATCTGTTTAGGAGTAGGGCATACTTCCTGATTCAGAATTGTTCAACTGGGGGCACGCACTTAGGACGATGTATACAATGAAGCCCAGTGCTGTAAATATTTATTACACAATGGGGTTCAGAGAGGCTTGTGCTAAAGCACTAAAAAACAGGCAAGCCAAATCAACTGGCAACATTCACATCTCGTGTTTTTGTTTTCTGGTTAACTATGCCATATTGTTAAATGTATTGTTATTTCCAGCAATTCTTAAAATGCCTCATAGTCATATCGGGCTGATCAGCAATTGTATTTGTATTAAACCAGTTTGGAAACTGAGGCTCAGACATGAGGCTGACTTGGTGCAGATTTAATCCTAAATTGATGACATTCCCTGGAGGTTAAAAAAATAAATTGTAAGCTGGAGTAGTGGAGTGAACAAGTTCTCTCACTAGGTTACAAATCATGCTGACATTTTTGCCCTCGAGTTGTTTTACCAAATGGGTTAATTTGCATTCTGTCCCTAGAAACTGCAAGTGTCAGCTACATTGGGCGATGATTCACCGGGCCAGTTAGAAAGGCCCAACTCAGGAAAGGGGACTATAGAGTAGCCATTTTGAATGTCCATATATAATCTTAGTCCTGTCTCTTTTCTAAACCACCAATAATCTCCTATTTACAAACACCCACATATACCTGTAACAGTTTTCTCGTTGATATCATCAAGGTGAATCAAATCAGAATAAACCTTGCTGTGTGTCTGGGAAGAGTTACATCCATGACGTGAAAAAATATTTCTAAATAGTTAGGGCTTTGGTAGGTCTTGTGATGATTCTTGACTTTAGATGACAAACAGGCATCAGATAGATCACAGTTGGGATGAGGTGAGATGAGTTAGGGGGATTGGAAACAAGGAGTATCTCTACTTGGTTCTAAAAGAGACTGAGGCTTATATCGAAGACTCTAGGACTTAAAGCCCTGGAGACATTTTCTACGTACACCCTATCCCTTCTGCATAAGCCTGGCAGACTGTTCTGGTGAGAGTGCTTTTCTCATAAGGCAAACTTTTATGATAGTGTTTAACAATCTTTATATACAAATTTTTAGAGCCTTAAATAGAGTTATGGAAAGAAGAAGCTTAAAATCTGATCGCATCGAAGTTTCAAAACGCTGAATGTCCTTGAATTCCAGATGGATCTTTCCATCCTTCCTATAGTCCCAGGTCCAGAGTCCACGTTCTTATGTGTCCTCATTTATCTCCAATCCCGTCTAATCTAATTAAGCCCACCAAGTCTCTTTTGAACAGTTATTTAAGTATGTAGTACTGTATCAATTGGGCAGTGAGGGGAGATACAAGAGGTTTATAAAATAAACATAGTGCAAAGCCCTTGGAAGACCTCTGAGAATCATAAGAGAATCAAACAAAAATGACATGCAGTCTGCCCTCCGTATCTGTGGGTTCTGCATCCGTGGATTCAACCAACCATGGATCAAAATGGTTGGGGGAAAAATATGGATGATTTTGTCTGTACCAAACATGTATAGACTTTTCGTTTGTTATTATTTCCTAAACAATCCAGTAAAACAACTACTTCCATAGCATTTACATTGTATAAGGTATTTTCAATAATATAGAGATGATTTAAAATGTATGAGAATTGTTAATAAAAAAATTTTTTAAAAAATGTATGTGAAGATGTGGGTAAGTTATATGCAAATATTATGCCATTTTACATAAGGGACTTGAGCATCTGTGAATTTTGGTCTCGAAAGGCATCCTAGACCCAACCCCACAAGGATACCAAGAGCCATATACATGCACCCACACACTCACACTATCATATGTACACACACACAGTGATTGCTTTGATGATCAGATCAATGTGTGATAAAATCACCTGAATAAGTCCACTTTTAGCTCTGGTGAATGCAGAGACTAGAGCTCCATTTTTTCAGAGTTTCCTTCAGCGCCCCATGGAATTGCACCCAAGATCATGCTGAGAGTCAGCTACTGATGCTAGTCCTGCCACAGCAAATTGTTCAAATCCATGTCCATAGTTTTAGTATCCTTGTTTGTTTTTTATTCTTAGTGTGTACCAGTAATCGCAACATAAATATAATCACTTTAGAAGCTTTAAAAAGTCATTTTGAGAAGTTTCTAGCATATATAAAAGCAAAGAAGATGGTAAAATGGGCCCCGCCCTACCATCGCCATATTTCAATAATTTTCAATTCATGACCAAACTTGTCTTTCTAAACTCGAATTCACTTCCCAATCCCCCAATTGTTTTGAAGCAAATCTCAGGTATTTCATTTCATCTGAAAAAATATATCAGGGAATATTTTAGAAAATGACTATTTTGACACATAATCACATGCCATTATTACACCTAAATTTAGCATTAACTCCGTGATATCATCAAATATTCAGTCAGTTTTAAAATTAATCACATTGTTTTATAAACTATTAATTTATAGCTTATTTGATTGAATCATAATTAGAATAAGAACTATGTATTCCAATTGGTTGATAACCCTTTTGTGTTTTTAAAAATCTCTCTTCCTACTCCCTCTTAGTCTCTCTCTCTCTCTTTCTTTCTCTCTCGCTCTCTCCCTTCCCTGATTACTTGAAATTAGATTGTTTCTCCATTTCTCCATAATCTGGATTTTTCTGATTGTCTTCCCAAGGGGTTATTTTATACATTACTCTGTGCCCCATGTATTCTCAAACTAAATCTAGATGTTCCATCAGTTTCAAATCTGAGTTTTTGAGGGCAGAGGTATGTTATGTTTGTTGGCCTCCTTTTGGTGATTATTGCCTAGATTCATTAAGTCAGTAAAAGTTGCAAAATGATGGTAGTCTAATTATAATATCCCTTGTTCTTTTATTAGCTAGACTACTTAACTTAAAGAAACTTCTTCATCCAACTAATTTGTTACTCTGGGGTCTAACACATATGGGGAAGGTAAGGTTAAATGTCTGATCTGAAATCCTTTCCCCTTTATCAGCAATTATTTCCAAATTGATGAATTGGTGCCCTATCTATCATCCTTCCCAGATGACAATTAAGGTGTTGTGTTTATTTTGTTCTGTATTTATCTTTTTAAAAGAGGAATCAAGAATTACATTTGGATCCAGCCATTTCTCCAGGAGGCTTTGGTTCCTTTTCCTGGGAAATGGATTTAAGACATCACAATTCCGTCCTGTTAATGCTAGTTGCTGCGGGACTTTTATGAATTTTTAACAGAATTGGAAAGTATCTAATTTTTTAAAGATAAATACATCATGACTGGGACAGAATTTTTATTTAACCAGTAAATCATTTATCTGTATCTCACTTTTTGTACATTCTCCAAACCCCATCCTCAAACATATAAGAGTAATTATGCATTTACATTGGCTTATAATACACATATGCCAGTCTCAGAGTAGCACTATCAGCCCTACTATCACCGAAATGATTACTTAAAACACAATTCTATTCACATAAGGTTATATTCCTATATGGTAAAGCTACATGGAATAGATTCTCTGTTATGCTACCAATTCAAAATATAAGTAGCTGCATTATTGAATTTTGCTTTAGATTTTTAGGAAATAGTTTTATTAGGACATTGAATATGAAATGACTGATTTCAAATCAAAAGTTTATTATATCTCAAACAAGAAGCAGAACAATTAAAGTATGTGCCTAAATTATCAACACAGTTTGCCATCATAATCGTACCTTGTTTATGCCAGCAGCGCAGAAGCCTGGAGAGCGAGTGGTGATGTAATAACAAAAGGAGTTTTCCACAGTTTGTTGAGAATTGATTGTTTTTCCTTGCAAGAAGTGGTCCAAAGGCTGGAAGAAGTGGCAGTCAGTTGGTGCAAGGGCTGGATGAATACGGTAGATGACACGAGAGTTTCCAAGTTTAGCTTATAGTGGATAATACCAGCCCTTGATCACCAAACAGACACCATCAGCTTTTGTTGATGAATATTTCATTTTGAACTGTGTTTCATCACTTAATCTTTATGTAGCCATTGTGCAAAATGCTTGCAATTGCCAAAAAGAATCCATTTTTCATCACACGTAACAACACAGTGTAGAAATGGTTCACCTTTATGTCATGACAGTAAAGAAAGCCAAGCTTCTAGACAATTTCTCTTCTGATGCTCATTTAATTCACGCAGTACCCATCTAACCTGTTAAGACTGTGACGGTACAAAAAGCTG
The DNA here is from genome assembly GCA_963574885.1 of Lepilemur ruficaudatus. NCBI lineage: Eukaryota > Metazoa > Chordata > Mammalia > Primates > Lepilemuridae > Lepilemur > Lepilemur ruficaudatus. The sequence goes on from CAUYRT010101861.1 coordinate 12,654, forward strand.
TCAGCACACACCCTCCAGAGGGTGGGCAGCCCATGGAAACTGCACCCATTGGCCCTGTGCATTCAT
>CAUYRT010101862.1:0-36672 GCA_963574885.1 Lepilemur ruficaudatus
TTCAAAGTGAGGTGACACAAGACCTGAAGAATGGGCCCCACTTGTACTCGCCATCAAACTGGTATTGACTGATTAACACTATGGTGCTCAAATGGTGGGAGTGATCACTAGGGAATTGGGGGGTGGGGGGTAAACCCACGTCTCAGCGACATGGTGGGCACTGTGGAGGGGTGGGACATGCTTGAAAAGTAGTTGGGGAGCAGAATAAGGGGTCTCAATAGGGGAAAGGAATTCCTCTAAAACTGTTTTATGTGATTAACTGTACACCTCGGTAAATTCACTGAAAATCATTTAATTGTACACTTAAAATGGAGTAAAGGCATGATATGTAAAGTATACTTCAATAAAGAAAAAAAATTAAAAAAAGATAACTAAAGAAAAGACAAATGCAGAAGACTCAATAAGGGAAAAATGATGCTCAAAGGATATAGTCACTTACAGAAGAGGAGATGCAAATATACAATAAACATTTGAAAAGATATTCAGTGAGGGAAATGCAAATTAAAACAACAAAGAGATAATATTTTTTATCCAAAAGGCTTGCACCAAGTTAAAAGATTGGAACCATTTAGTGCTATGAACATGGCAAAATAGCTGAATGTTGGTGGGAGGGCAAATCCTCTTTATCTTACAGCATTTATTCCAATTAAGCCATGCACATGCTGTTAGACACAGCAATCTCAGTTTTTGGAATTTATTGTGTAGAAATAACAGTACCATAAATTAATGACCTGTACATGAGATTGTCTGAGGCAGCAATTTTTGCATTGTCAAAATAAAAAAATTGAAGACAATCTAAATTATCATAGAAGAATGGTCAAATAAATTATGGTTCATCCATGCCATAGAATGTTATGTTTTAAAAATTAAAAATCTATTTCCTATAATCAGTATATGTTTATGATATAAATATTAGAAGATAACAGATAAGAGAAAAACAAAAAAATCCATAATTCTAGACGTAGAGATATCATCTTGGTATATACCATATATTTTCCATTGTGTGTGTATACATACCGATATATGTGCATGTGCATGTATATGCACACATACTTTTTTCAATAAAAAAGGTATCACGTTACACAATATGTCATACTCTGTCATTTCCTTAACTCCTTCGTGAATATTTTTCTAGATCAATAAATATTTATCTACAGACATGGCCTTTTTTTTTTTTTTTTTTTTTTTTGAGACAGAGTCTCACTCTGTTGCCCGGGCTAGAGTGCCGTGGTGTCAGCAGCCTAGCTCACAGCAACCTCAAACTCCTGAGCTCAAGCAATCCTCCTGCCTCAGCCTCCTGAGTCGCTGGGACTACAGGCATGCGCCACCATGCCTGGCTAATTTTTTTTCTATTTTTAGTTGTTTGGCTAATTTCTATTTTTAGTAGAGATGGGGTCTTGCTCTTGCTCACGCTGGTCTTGATCCTCCTGCCTCGGCCTCCCAGAGTGCTAGGATTACAGGGGTGAGCCACTGTGCCCGGCTGATGATTTATAGTATTCTTAACCTCCCCCTTTCTCCTGTTACCGTATGTCACAATTTTTAGTCAGTGTTTACACTAACGCCTATGTAAAAATGCAGAGGCAGAGATTTCACGATTATATCCTTCTTTGTGTAACTTCAGTTTTTTTGGAATGAGTATCTGCCTTTTTTTTTTTTTTTAACAGCATAGCTTTCTTTCCTTCTTTGTTAGAAACAGGGTGTTGCTCTGTTGCAGAGGTTGCGGTGCAGTGGTGTGATCTTAGCTCACTATAACTCCCAATTCCTGGGCTCAAGCAACTCTCCTGGGTCAGCCTCCCCAGTAGCTAGGACAAGTGTGTGCCACATCACTCATGGCTAATTTTTATTATTATTTGTAGAGACGGGGTCTTGTCATGTTGCCAAGGCTGGTTCCAAACTCCTAGGCTCAAATGATCCTCTTGCCTTGGCCTACAAAATGCTGGGATTACAGGTGTGAGCCACCGTGCCTCGTCTACCAGCATTGTTTTCTGTGAACTCATCATTGTTTTAATTGTTCAACTACAGCTGCTGTATGACCACCAGTAGTTTTTTTCTCCTCAATGCTCACATATATCATGTAATCTATTGGTTCCGTTTCCCCCCCTGCCCCCCGGAGATCTCTTTCTGAGGCCCTCCTTCCTCTGCTCTGATTTGGAGAAGGTTTTGGGCACAACTTTGTCTTGTGCTTTCCTTTTTCTAGAGCATATCATCCAACAATTCTCTAAAGAGAGGTGTATGGCAGGCACACTTTTTGAGTCCTTATATTCACACATGACTGACCGATTGGTTGGTTGGTTATAAATTTCTAGGATGCAAATAATTTCTCTCTTAGATTTTTCAAGGCATTATGTCCTACTACCCATTGTTACACTGAAAAAGCCAGTGCCATTTTGAGCTCCCTTCTATGTGATTACAAATCTCTAATCCTACCACTATACCCAACACTTAGAATCCTTAAGAGCTTCTCTCATTATCCCTGATTTTCTGACATTTTCATAATGGCATGTCTTGGTTTGGATTATTTTATGTTTTTTACATTGTTAGGCATTAAGAAGACCCTCTCAATTTAGACTCATGTCTTCTAGTTCTGAGAATTTTTCTTACAGTTCTTTTGTGAGAATTTCTGACTCTCCATTTTAAGTTCTTTTTTCTGGAACTCTTATTACTTTGATATGATACCTCCCAGTCTCTTCCTAAATTCTTTCTTTTCTATTTTCCATCTTTGTTTTTCATTGTTCTATTTCTGAAAACTTTCTCAACTTCGTTTTTCAAACTTCTGTTTATTTTGGTTATATATTTTTACTTTCCAAAACTTTTTCATAGAGCTATTTTTCATAGTACTCTGTTCTTGTTTAATGAATTGTAACATCTTATGTTCTCTCTCAAAAGATACTATTAAAGTTTTTTTCTCTGTATTTTTTTTATTCTTGTTTGTTTTGTACTTTCATTTCTGATCTTTGGATTTCTGTTTATGAGATACTGATTGGAAATTGTATATATGTGTGTGTATGGGAGCATTTGTCAACTGGTAGGTTTTTTTTCTGAGACACAGTCTCACTCTGTTGTCCGGGCTACAGTGCCGTGGTGTTAGCCTGGCTCAAAGCAATCTCAAACTCCTGGGCTCAAGCAATCCTCCTGCCTCAGCCTCCCAAGTAGCTGGGCCTACAGGCGGATGCCACAACACCCAGCTAATTTTTCTATGGTAATTCTATGTTTAACTTTTAGGAGGCACTGTACTGTTTTCCATAGTGGCCACAACATTTTACATTTCCATCAGCAATGCATAGGATTTTAATTTCTCCACATTCTCTCCAACACTTGTTACTTTCTGTTCTTTTTAAAAAATATATTAATCATAGCCATCCTAATGGGTGTGAAGTGGTATCTTGCGGTTTTGATCTGCATTTCTCTAATGATTAGTGATGTTGAGCATCTTTTCATATGCTCACTGGCAATTTGTACATCTTCTTTGGAAATGTCTGTTCAAGCTCTTTGTAGACATTTTTGAATTGGGGTGTTTCTTATTGCTGAGTTTATAGTTATTTTGTAATATGGAACAGTTTTGGGAATACAGCAAGTTTCCAAGGCATGAGAATAAGTGTTTTAGAATGGTATGAAGATGCTAGAGCCTTGGGAAAAGAGGCAGAAGGACCTAAGGATTTCAAAGAAAATTTCTAAAAATTTTAAGTCTTACCTTTAGGGGAGAGGAAAGAAAGTATTCTTAGGATTCTGAGCTTATTTGATTATAGTATTGTAGTTTGGCAACTTCAAATAAACATTGGTGGGTTACCCTGTGAACCTAACCACCAAATAAGAACACTATTTGTCAAGGTCAGGAGTTTGAAACAAGCCTGAACAAGAGCAAGACCCCGTCTCTACTATAAATAGAAAGAAATTAATAAGCCAATTAAAAATATATAGAAAAATTAGCTGGGCATGGTGGCGCATGCCTATAGTCACAGCTACTCGGGAGGCTGAGGCAGGAGGATCGCCTGAGCCCAGGAATTTGAGGTTGCTGTGAGCTAGGCTGATGCCACGGCACTCTAGCCCAGACAACAGAGTGAGACTCTGCCTCAAAAAAAAAAAAAAAAAAAGAATACTACTTGTATAAAAGGTGCCCTGTTTTATAATCCTCTAATAAACTTTTTGCATATAATTCATATATAAACTGATGACTATACACTAAAATCTAAACTTGGAAAGTACGTTGGTTGCACTAATGCAGGGGTCCCCAACCTATGGTGAGTTGTATAATTATTTCATTACATATTACAATGTGATAATAATAGAAATAAAGTACACAAATAAAGTAAAAGAAATAAATATAATGTGCTTGAATCATCCTGAAACCATACCCCTGTCCCCAGTCTGTAGAAAAATTGTCTTCTATGAAAATGGTCTCTAGTGCCAAAAGGTTGGGGACCACTGCAATGGATTAAATAGTTACTTATCATATAATACTTTTAATTGGGAATTTAATATTTTTCAACTACTAAAAATTGATTTGCACAAATAATTTGTGGGATACCATTATAATACACATGATACAGAACTATAGAACCAATACATAATCATGATATAAGTGATAGAAACATGAAAACAAAGGTGATTATCTACAGGTATAGACAAGGGTTGAGAAAAAGATTACATAGAAATCTGTGCTGTTAACTGAAGTAGCTAGAAAAAAATACTACTATTGACTACTGGTTATAGATAACTTATATCCAAATAATTATACAAATTTTAATATTTTTAAAGTGATCATTTTACATAATCTATTAAAAATTGATAAATTGTTAGATTCTGAATTTTTGGTAAAATATTAGATGAAGGTTAGATAAATAACCTATACTATAGATGTTACTACAGATGTATAATATAATTAACATATTTTAGAATAAATATGACATTATTGTAAAGTATCCTAGGGTTATTTTCAGTGTTTTACATTCTATATTCTCTATAATCCATAGTTAAGAAAACATACCATTTTCTAAAAACAAAACAAAACAAAAGCAAGCTTTCATTAATTTAAAACTAAAGGTTGGCTTTCCATTTCTTGTCAGGATCCGTGTTGCTAACTGTGGAAAGAAAATCAGAGAGTAAAACTTTAATAACAGATAAGTAAATGCACTAGATTTTAGGTTATCTTGTGGCCAGAAAAAGCACTCATTCTTAAAATAATTTTGTTGCACAGTACGAAGTTGGTATTTTTTTTTTTGTACACATAAAAACTGAGGCTTCTACATGTAACTCAAGTTTTGAACTTCTTGATTTTAAGGGTCAAATTTCTATAAAGATTATTAATTTGACAAATTAACACTAGTAAATAATTACAGAATTACTGCTTTAATATCTTCTGAGTTTACCACCTTTACTACTGCTTAAAACCTTTGCCTGTTCTCAAATCTACCACATGTAAAGTTCTTTGTGGTTCTGGGGTCTGAGAGAAGAGAAGTTATCTTCCCACTACATGCCTTTGATTGTCATTCTGGGTGGTAAGGACTAGAACCCTAAGTGAGAGTCTAAGTCCTGTGGCAACATTTCTTTCCAATTTGTGGTCAGCTGGCCTTGTGCTACTGACCTTCCTAGTTTCTGTCTCTCCAACTTAAGGAGATAATCAAGGGAGAACTCTGATGGGTGTCGTTTTTCCTAAAAGGAAACTAGTGTATCTGTGAAAATATTTTAAATATCGGCAATAAAAGAATTAAAATTTGGAAGTATACTCACATATTTTTCCTTCTTTTTCTAGTTTTTTCAAATGAAGCAAGAGATTATGTTCAGCTGCTCTATGTAAATGTTCAGGAGTATTCTAAAAGAAAAATGAGAGTGAAAGAAAAACACTTTTTTAAAAAAAGAACACAATCTTTTTGAAACTTTTAAAGAAAAACAAAATGCAGCAAAAGAAGAAAAGTTTAACTTAAACACATTTTTAAATAGTATTAACCTAAACAATTTCATTTTGTACATGTTTTGCTTTAGGTCTATATACTATATTCCTGTATATATTTTCTACAGATAAGATAGACTGTACGCATCAAAAAGACAGTAGCCGTGTCTGTTTTGTTCACTACTGAATACCCAGTGTTTAGCATAATGGTACACAGTAGAAACTCATTAGTATTTTATAAATGAGTAAAGGTACAAATTATTCTATTTTATTTTATTTATTATTTTTTTGAGACAGAGTCTCACTCTGCTACCCTGAGTAGAGTGCCATGGTGTCAGCCTAGTTCATAGCAACCTCTAACTCCTGGGCTGAAGGGATCCTCCTGCCTCAGCCTCTTGAGCAGCTGGGACTACAGGCACACGCCACAATGCCCGGCTAATTTTTTTTTCTATTTTTAGTAGAGATGGGGTCTCGCTCTTGCTCAGGTTGGTCTTGAACTCCTGAGCTCAAGCAATCCTGCTGTCTTGGCCTCCCAGAGTGACAGGATTACAGGTGTGAGCCACCATGCCCAGCCCAAATTATTCTTAGTTTTGATGCTACAGACAGTTGGCCCTACTGTTTATTGATTAGGTTATAGGACAATATCTTTGTACATTTTAACAAAAGTATATATGCTTCAACATTATAACTCACAATTTTTCCTTTACTTTTGTTAAAACAGCAATGTAATATTGACAACTGTTAACGGAATGAAAAACAAAGCAAACATTCCTTTTATTTATTTATTTTTTTAGAGACAGGGTCTGGCTCTGTTGCCCAGGCTGGAGTGCAGTGGCCTGATCATAGCTCACTGCAGCCTCAAACTGCTAGGCTCAAGCAATCCTCCTTCCTCAGCCTCCTGAGTAGCTGGTACTACAGACACACACCACTATGCCCGACTAACTTTCCTATTTTTTTATAGAGATGGGGTCTTGCTATGTTGCCCAGGCTGGTCTGGAACTCCTGGCAACAAGCAACCTTCCCAACTCAGACTCCTGAGTAGCTAGGACTACAGGTGCACACCACCATGCCTGGCCACCTTTTATTCTTCAAATAAGGATTATATTTCTAAAGCCAAGCTTCTTGACTAAATTCATGTTCTCTACTCAGCTCCCTGAAAACGTTTTGCCAAGATCATCAAATTATCTCAGTCAAAATTCAATAGATTCTTTTAGTCTCATCATACCTGAAAGTCAACTGGCTAGTCTCTCCCATTTGAAGACCTCTCCTCTTTTTTCCCTCGGTTGCCCTATCTCTCTTATACTTAGTCTTCATTGGATATTCTTCCTAACTTCTCTTAATCATTGATGTTAACAATGAGTTGTATCATCAGCTCTCTTCTCTTTTTTACTCAGACAATTCACCCACAGCAATTGTGCACTAATGATTCCCAAATCTAAATTCCCAACACCAAATTCGCCCTTAAGATCCAGTACCATATACTATATCTACCAGTGTCATTTTCCAGATCTCACTAGGTGACTTCTCTGCCTAAGATCCTTGAGAGATCATTTCCAGATTATTGGCTAAAGCCCCAATTTTTTAGCTAGCAGTCAAGGCTTCCCATGATGCGATTATGCCTCCGTTTCCTCCCTTATTTCCTGGAACTCCCTTCCTGTCCATGCACATATGCAGCCTGTGTACCAGTTACATGTGGTTTCTTTGTGGGGTTTCAAACAAACAATGCTCTTCTATTATTCTTAATGTTTGAACATATTTTTCCTTCCATCTAGGATAACTTCTTTCTCCTCTTCGCTGGCCTAGAAAATGCTTACTCCTCCTTTAAGATTCAATTAAATAATAAGTTTCTGAAGGCTTTGCAGACAAGTCTTGTTATACTGCATCTTCATTTGGTAGGACTGATTTCTCTTTCTTTTCTGCCCTGACATACTATGTATAGGACTTGGAGGAAGGTGAGTATAGGAGAAAAACACAAGATCTGAGTATCTGACATCTGCTAGTTGTGTGCTGTTGCGAAAGTTACTCTTTTTGAGTTTCAGTTTTCTATCTATTTAGTTGGAATAGTACCATCTTTGTGTGGTACAAATTTGAGGTACTATACATAAAGCACTTAGTATAGTGTCTAGCATGTAGTAATGTGCTATATAAATGGAAACAATTATGACAGATCAGTATTACAACTATCTGTTGAACATATCTGTCTTCACTAAACCATGAATCCCTGGGAGCAGGGATCTCTAGCACCTTTGTATCTGTTGAATGAATAAATTATTCTGCAATACCTAATGCCATTCCACATGCAACAGGTGCTTCACACACATGCACAGTGAAGACACTTATGAATACACACTGATAGGTCACTGAATACTGCCAATAGGAAAAAACCACACACCAAATACACTTCTGATTGCAGAATAAACTTATTATTTTTTGAGACAAGGTCTTGCTCTGTTGCCTGGGCTAGAGAGCAGTGGTGTCATTATAGCTGACTGAAACCTCAAACTCCTGGGCTCAAGTGATCCTCCTGCCTCAGCCTCCTGAGTAGCTGGGGCTACAGGCGTGTGCCACCATAGTCAGCTAATTTTTAAACATTTTTTGTAAAGAGGAGGTCTTGCTATGTTGCTCAGGTTGGTCTTAAACTCTTGGGCTCAGGTGATCCTCCTGCCTTGGCTTCCCAAAGTGCTAGGATTATAGCCATTGGGCCTGGCCAGAATCATCATATTTTTAGGCATGGGCAGTTATTTGATAACTCATTGCTGAGGGTTATCAGAGTATTCTACTACCTGTACTTAGGTTAGGGGGAGAAAACCCCCAATATACCAATGTTTAGTCTACAATGGCTATACTCTGGTATTATGAAGAATTGGACTATTTCTCAATATTTAAATATTTATATTATTGTTTTGCCAATGACATTTAATATCTTTATAGGTATTTTAACCATTCATCCCTCCTTTTTAAAACAAAGCACAGTTGAGTATGAATGAACTGTTTCTTGATAACTTTGGCCTATGGGACATTAAGGCCCTTTAGTAATTGTAACTGGCCTCAGGTTGCCTTTCCAAATTCATCTTTAGTTACAATCTCTTGTATCTTACGGCTGTACAAGTTGTAGTAGTGAGAGTTTTTAAATCTAGGTAATCTTACTCCAAGGCTTACATTCTTAATCTCTAAGCTATAGTACCCACAGAGAAGACATCTAATAAACATTTGCTGAAAAACTGAATTCACTAACTGACTGCCACACAGTGCTATCATACTTACAGTGATGTATTCAGAGGCCACTGAGGTAATAAGGCTCTTTCCCCATATACTAAATTATTCATGTTCTTCGATATGTGTTTTCTCCTTCTTCTCCATTGTTGAGCATTGTTACTACTTCTTGCTGCTATTACTCCAATATTTGTTTCTAGCAGATCACCCCTTCCCACTTGCAGGCTAAGACACTAGATAATCAAGATGGCTAGAATAATACATAAACTTAATCGTTAGGCTGTCATTAGGAGTTTCTCCTACAGAGTAAAGTATATAAGGTTTAATGATGGCTCAGGATAGCTATTTTTGTTGTCTAAGGCCAGTTTTTGTTTAACATCCGTGTTCTAGAAAGTTGAGACTGCTGGTCTCAAATCTAGACAAGTAAAATAACATAAAATTAACAGACTTGTTCTGATCTGGGATATGGTGAGTTTATCACATTTATAGCCTATTAAATAAATTATTCTAATAAATTCATGACTATGTACAAATAAAAATTACCTTGTAAATAATTTTTATAAGCTCCATTATTGTAAATGATTTTTCAAAGTTCTCACGAAATACTGTAAGAATTTGCTGTTCTCGGTTATTTCTGTGAGAAATGTACTGTAGAATTGTAGCTTCGGCATTATGGATTACTGGGCCATGTCCTAAATTAAAATAATTATAAAAATTACTCCAACCAGATTAAAGATATTAAGTACCACTGAAGTTAACTCACTCTATTTAAAAGTAACTCATTTGGTGTAGTGAGAAAGCACACTAAATGTACAAATATAAATTATTTGGAAAGCTATACAGGTATAAAAGATTTAAGATTACATATAATACCTCTTGGATAAGAAAATTATAGCAAATAAAATCTATAGAAAATGTTATTGTGTACATTAAAAAACATAAAATAAAAAATTAACAATGAAATATGGTACTAAAAACAGCAACCACAACAATTAACAGATAATGTTTATGGAGTGCTTCCTATGTGCCAGGCACTGCTCCAAATGCTTAATATACATTATTCTTATAAGAATCTCATGAGGTAGGTATTATTATTATCTCACTTGAAGAACAGAAACTGAGACATAGAGAGGGTAAATAAGCTGCTTATAAAATATAAAATATAAGCTACTTATAAAAGACTGAAAAACGGGAATGTAAAAGACAGCTTCATGTAAGTGATCAATACTAACTATTCACAAGACCCATACTAGAACTTTAAGAATCTTATGTACAGGCTAGTGATTCAGAAATTTTGACAACCCAGATTAAGTTACACTGAAATTTACTTCCTCTTTAAGACAACGCAAATTAATATTATTACACAAGTCTGCAAGGGCGATGTTTCAAATATCTGAGAACAAAGTATCTGGAAGCAGGCTAACCTATTTATCATGTATGGAGCATGGGCTTTGATTAGACACAGACTATCATTTATTAGCTGTGTGGCCATGAGGAAGTCTCTCAATCTCTCTGAGGCTGTTTCTTCAGCTGTGTGATGAGGACACCACTACCTACTTCACAAGGTTTTTGTGAGGATGACAGCTGTAAAGGCCTCTGTACAACCTGACAGCTAGCAAGCTTTAATATATGGTAGCTATGGCTACAGAGCATAATTTACATAAAAACAACTGCTGTGTTAATAAAGCCAGTTCAGTGGATTCACTAAAGCAAACACTCTAAGAACCTCTACCAGGTGGCCTCTTATTAACCCAGCTTTGATGTGAGTACACTGAATGCCTACTCTCTACTTTCTAAAAATAGCTAGCAGCTTCCATTCCTTTTAAAATGTCACAATATTAATCTAAATGCCCAGCTCTACCGTATGGTTCCTATTCCCTCAGAACTAGGAACTCATGAGAGCATGAGTTGAAGACACTGTACTGATAGATCTTTCCATGGCTGACTGGTTAGGAGCAACTTAGAAGGAGTTAGAAAATTAAGTAACCTAGTCCCGTTTTCCTCCTGGGTCTTCTTACTGGGTCCTGTATCTTTCTTAGCTTTTGACACGGAGAGGAGATTGATATTGCAGAGCAGTACAATATGAGATATTAACAACAGGTTTTCTTTTCTGGAGAACAGAAATAAATATACTATTTTACAGCTGAGATGAAGCTCTTGATATTTCAATGTCGTGAGTTAAGAAACTAGAGCTCAGAGGTCAAATGTTACCCAAGGTTACCCAGTTACAATGTGGCCCACAGCAGAAATCAAGTTCACAAAAATGATGGCAGTGTATGGAATGAAAAAGTTTTCCTGTTCCAACGTAAGCTTATTTCCTTTTTTTAACAGTTCTATTAACAGCTGCTTAGATGTTGAAAAATAACCTTCATATCTTCATAAAAAGTTACTAATGTAACTCTTGGCCTTTTCTTTAACTGCATGGCTAGATAAGACTGAGGGGTGTAATTTAAAGAAGTGGTTTATATGTGTCTCTTCAAGGCTGAATACACAAGAGACAAGCTAAAATCAATCTTTCTCATCATTTGAAACAAATAGTTTGCTAGATTTAGAAAGTTACCCACCTGGATATATAATATCAGCTTTTATTTTCAATAATTTTTTTAGGGAGTTCATATAATCATAGAGGTCTTCAAATACAGTTGTTCCTTCCCCTAGGATGCAATCTCCAGAAAAGAAAGCATTTTCCTCTTCTAAGAAGATAGCCATATGATCATCAGTGTGGCCAGGTGTATATATAACTCTGGTTGAAGGAAGATATAAGAAATAGTAATAATTACAAACTCTTACACTTAGGAGAAATTTTGAGAAGTAAATTATTCTCTATCCTTATCTTTGGACAAGATACAAATAAATGATGCCAACTGAGTTAAAAAGCTCTTTTTTCCCCCCATATGCCCACTAAAAATTAGCAGAAAATTATCCCCTTTAACTAAATCAAATTTCTCATTTTGAAGTGTATATTTAATATTTCTCCCACCTTTTCCCCTTATTTTATAATAGGCACTGATTACAACAAATGTGGAAAAGAGAAAAGGAGATAAAAATCAGCGATCATTTCCATCACTCAGAGAGAGCTTTTATTAGTGTTAATTTGTTCAATTTTTATGCATATTTATATTTTAAAAACAAAATTGATATTGTTTTAATACCTGATTTTTGAATTTTTCACTATTATTGTATTTTCCTATATACCATGTATGCTTTTTTTCTCTGTTAATCTGTCTTTGTCAGTTTTATTTTCTTACCCAGCCAGGGACTCTAAGAGGGCCAAGGAACACTTTCCTTCCCTATGCTGACTAGGCCTGACCCTGAGATTCCCTCCCTGTCATTACACAATCAAGTTTGAGCAAGAATTTGCTAAGTCAGTTTAGGGAAAAATCCCCCACCCTTGGTATCTGAACCCTCCCCAGCCCCCCATATCTTATCGCTTTGGCCTGCCTTCAGTAATAATCCTGTCAAGTCAGTTTAGCCAGAAACCCCTTACCCGTAATGTTTCCTCTTAGTGATTTCCCATCCACTGACTCCCACCCTGCTCCTTGGTTATAAATCCTCACTTGTCCTTGTTGGAGTCATGGAGGCCAATCTCTCTCCCCTGTTCCAAGACGTCATTTTAGTAGTCCCTATACTTACTGCCATGGCTCCCCTTGAATAAAGTCTTTAATAAGTGTCACAAATAATATTTCTCTTTAACAGGACCGAGCACCATAAACTTCTACCAAGGCACATCACTGTGAAATTTTACACCATAGTGGACGAGAAGGAAAAAAGAACAAGAGCCGTGACATAAAAAGCTCAGGAATCAGAAGGGCTTCAGTTTTCTCAGTTGCATTATGAAACCAGAAGGAAATGAAATCTTGTATATAAAACTGAGATGGAAAAAGATTTTCAATTTAGAATTTATACCCCCAAAACCTTAAATCAAGTTGGATTAAAAAGTTACTATTAGACAAAAATTCATCCTTTCTTAGGAAGCTACTGGAGATGGGTTCCCCTCCAAAAGAGAGGGTATCAAGAAAGTTATGCGGTACAGGAAAAGAGGAGATGCAACACCAAAGAGAAGCAAAAGGAAGCCCTATGTGAGAATGAAGAAATCTGAGATGACAGCAATGCCAGGCCTGGAGGAAAACAAGTTCAGACTGGAGACGGAAATTAGAAAGCTCAGAGGGAAGCTTTTTTCAGAAGATGAAACTGAGAGAATCTCTGATACATTTAAACATTCTGAGAGAAGATTTATATACTCAGATTTTAACAAGTTATAAATATTAATACATAGAAAACTATCCAAATAACAAAGCAAAATAATTATTAACTGCAGGAAAGCAAAAGAAAGCATTGGTTTACTATCCTATTACATAGTTCAGCTGTAAATAGTGTCCATAGTCATAATAACATAAATATTGAATACTGATCTAACCAAAACTATGACATTGAGAGGTGGGAGGATAGGAACCTTATGGTACCCATAAGTAGAAGAGGAAAACCCAATCCTAATTTTTTCATGGGAGGAAATTAATAAATACCTAAAATCGAAAAATCAAGATGTAGCAAGGAATCAAAAGTTCTCCAAGATCTGTTTCCGTTACTGGCCTATTCTGTTTAATTTCTTTCTCCCTAGAGGCAACCACTTTTACCTCTTTAGCTAATTATTTATATCAATTGCTTGTGTGTTTCTGAACAACAAACCTATACCATCAAAGGTAATTACATGTGTCTCTCTTCCTTGAGACCTTGATGACCCTAGCCAATGATATCTAAATACATTTTCAAGTTTGGAAATGTATTAAATTCTAGAAGCTATAACAATAAGTAAACATTTTCTTCAACAAAATGATGTGATAGAAGCAATTTAGAATATAAAATTTGTTTAGGTCAATCTTGTATTTAAAAGATCTATAAGAAGTAGTACATAGAAATAAAGTTATTTGTGTTAAGGTTACCTCACAGGACCACATTACTAATAAGCAACAGTGAGGTTCTACTAAAAAGATGTGTGATTGTCATTAGAAACTAAAGGCTCAGTATTTTCACGGGATAATTCTACCAAACATTGAAAGGTCAGATAATTTCACTATCCTGTATTAGGAAAACTTATGAAGCCCAAAACCAACAAAGGTTGTACAAGAAAAATATTACACAATCTCACTAATATTGTTATAAAAATATTAGCAAATAGAATCCAAAAGCACACTGAAAAATGACATATGACCAAATAAAGTTTATTAAAAAAATGTGAGGGTGTTCCAACATTATAAGGTCACTGAAAATAATAATAAAGATATGGAGAAAATAAGCTTATCTTCCTAGACATTAGACAAATTTTAACTCTTAAATCACAGTATTTAAGAAAAATAAAATGACTACAACTTAGAGGAGTTTCTCCTTTGTCAAAAAATAAAAATCAATCAAATCCTTAATATTAAATATTAAATCTGTAAAGTGTTTAAAAACTCTACTAAAAACATAATAGATATAAGATATAAGACCACGTGATACTAGTATAATGGGAACAATTATTTTTGAAAGGCCAATGCTTGACATTAAGAACTATTATGCTTTTATTTCCAAGGGTATGCTTCAGGTATTGCAAACAATTGTAACATTATAGTTGCTCTAATGGTGAGGTAGTAAAAAGCTGTTAGAAACCATCTCTTTTGTATGATTAAACTCATTGTAAGTTGTTAATAAAAGTTATGTTAGATGAATATAATTCCCGTTTTCCAAGGGAAATTACGAAAATAATTTCCAGCCAACTATGAAAATATGCATCTTAACGTGGGTGTATGTTATATCTTATGGACAATCCTATGAACACAAAAACACAAAAACTCATTTGGAGAACCTCTCTCAGATTCTTCAAACTGTCTTCTCTTTCAATGTGTTTGCAATGCTTCCTTTTTTTGTGCCACCCCTCCACCACACCAGAACTCAGTGATGGTTTTCTGTGATATTTTCTAGGCTAGAGGCAGTAAAATGTCTTAAATTAGGGGATCAGACATTATAATTCTCCAGTCACCTGGATGGCTAATGCTTTAATTTTCATAAAACTGTGTTAAGATTCACTTCACATAGGCAGGAGGAGAAAAGGAAATGACATCAGATGTGCTTTGCTAAAGATCAGAGGAACTTCAGCTGTGGCCTTCCCATTCATCAGGTAGAAAAGTTATCTAGTGCTGCCACTTCTGTGATAAGAGTAGACTTTAAGAATGGCTCTCTTAGAAAATTCAGGAAAGTGAATAAAAATTGTCA
Organism: Lepilemur ruficaudatus; assembly: GCA_963574885.1. NCBI lineage: Eukaryota > Metazoa > Chordata > Mammalia > Primates > Lepilemuridae > Lepilemur > Lepilemur ruficaudatus. The sequence continues at coordinate 15,350 of CAUYRT010101862.1, forward strand.
GATTGACTTTTCTTCAAGAAACGAAACTTAGTTCATTAGAAAATTCCTAAAGGTTACATCCAGAATCAAATTCTTACAGAAAAACCTTTCTAGTTTTCTACTCTTTACTACAAGGGTTCTTGTCAGGTACCATCTCTGCCCCTACTGTATTTTGTTGTTTTCCAAAAGTTGGCAAGTAGGCAAGATCAACTGGACAATGAATACTTGAGGATTAAGCAGATTTTAACCACCTACTTATGGAATGTTTGTTCAACACTAAGTCTTCATGTTAATGTTTAAAACAATTGGGTCTCTCACTAACTTTATAAAAATGGAAATTGGAAACCATGGTCATCAGAAAAATAACGTTTTATTCAGGCTTTATCATAACTAGAATTCATATTTTGAGAAAAGATTATTTACTAATACTCATTTTAAAAAGTGTGTCTGCTTTTTTGATTCTTCGTGTTAGTCCCTCCCATTAACATAGATTCCCACATTTAACTTCTCTTAATCAAAATGTGGTAAAACAAAAACTAAATAGAATTCAGATAATACTGAGATCTTTGGCATCAATTCACTCCACAAATCCAAGACAGTACTCAGCTGAAGGGGAGGCAGTGATAGGAAGGATGGAAGTAGGGGGTTGGGGCACTGACACTGTTTTCTTTCTTTATCTGAGTGCTGCTGATACGAGTGCTTATTCAGTTTGTAAAAATTCATCATGTTACATACACTTATGTACACTTTTAGGTACAGATCTAATATCCATGATTCTATGACATGATTCTATGATAAACCAGTATAGTGAGTCCCAAACCTCTGAGACAGAAGTCTCAATGAACCACTTAACATCTCTACCCCTTTCATTAACTTGGCCCAGGGCCGGTGTGCTATGGAGGAAATTCAGTATTGTCAAGAATACTTTTTGAAATAGTAATGTAATGTTTGTTTTCCTTTGGTGTCATGACCAAATTATACGAGATGCTATTGTATTTTCAACAAGAGCATTTTAAGGGAATGTCCAGAAACTAGCTGGTTTCTATATTACATTTTGTAAATCACTGGCATAGTGGAAAAAGGGGGCACAAGTTTGAAAGAAGACACAGGCACACACTACTTCATTTTCTCATTCTCACTCATCTGTTCATCTACTTGCCTCTTCATAGGTATTTAGTACATATAGGACAAATATTCAGTGCCTTCTATGTTCCAGGGACTGAGGATATGAAGATGAACCTGGTATCTGTGTCAGAGAATGACTAGCTAACTATCAAACCCATTTCCTCTTTTTCCTAGGCACGTAGTTAAACGATATTTCCCAGCCTCTCTACAGTTAGGGAAATGAAACTTACAATCAGGAGACAAAGAACTATATACTCAGTATCTTTCAGTGACTACTAAATGGACAACTCAGCTAATAAAAGCAGCAGGAGTTCAGACAAAGGAGAAACAGGAAAGGATTCACAAATACAGTAGAACTTGATGTGTGACTTATAGGTTCAGCAAGATGGGTAAAAATACAGAGAAGGACTTGTAAGTAAGGGGAATAGCATTAGTAAAGGCATTAAAGTGAGAATGAGCAAGTACATGTGCAACAACACAATGCCACCAACTTGTCTAATGCAAGTGGTATGTGATGGAATTTACAGAAAATGCAATACAAGGCTTAGTTTATGAAAACCTCTCATGCATTATCCCTTCTATGCTCTTTTCTACCTGCTGGATTGATTGAGGTGAGCATGGCAATCTTGAAAGGCAAGTGCTGAGGAGGGTGGAATCACAAGACAAAAAGAGCCTGAATCATTACTTGCAGGAGGGCCAACCGGCCAATTACAAACCTTTTGTGGAATTTATGTGACTGAAAAATAAACCTATTTCATGTTTGAGCCAATATACATTTCTGAGTTGGTTTGCTATGGCAATTGGCCTTAACTAATACTGTGTACTTAAGGAGCTAATTACCTTCTAAGGAGACACCTACTCAAACACAAAAGGCCACAAGTTAGTAAGCACTATAATAAAATTTATTATGAAAGCTGGAAGAAGCAGCAGTTAATTCTGCTCAGAAAGGGTTCTTGAAGTAACTAACGTGAACTGGGTTTGCAGAATACACAGGTAAGAATTTATTAGGGAGACAAGTAGGAGGAAAGGAGCAATGCCTAGTAAAGGAGAAGATACAAACAAAGTCATGAATAGACATAATGTGCCCAGGAGAATTTGCATATGGCTAAGTATTTTTGCAACAGGAGTTATAGCCCAGAAAGGTGGTCTGGGGCCAGACGGTGGCATGGTAATGAGAATTAACATTATCTTGTATGCAGTGAGCCATGAATGATTTCAAGTGACACAGCATAAGAAGGGAAGACTGGAATGGAGAGAGCTGGAGACAGGAAGATTAAGCAGGAAGTAGTGGTAGAGGACAAGAAGACGAAGGGAACAGCACTGACAATTTTTTTTTTTTTTTTGAGACAGGGTCTTGCTGTGACGTAGGCTGGAGTGCAGTGGTGTCATCATAGATACCTCACTGAAACCCCTAACCCCTGGGCTCAAGCTATTTTCCCATCTCAACCTCCTAAGTAGCTTGGACCAGCAGTCCCCAACCTTTTTAGCACCAGGGACTGGTTTCATGGAAGACAATTTTTCCACGGCTGGAGGGGTGGTGGGGTGGAGGTGGAGGTGGAGCTCAGGTGGTGATGCCAGTGATGGGGAGCTGCTGTAAATACAAATGAAGCTTCACTCTAGCTCACCAGCTGCTCACCTCATGTTGTGAGCCATAACACATACATAGACCCCGTGCCTTCCCTGGTTAACGGACATTTACTTACCTTAGAGTGGCTCCCTCAGTCTTAATTGTATCTCCATCTTTCAGATAAACATATTGTTGTTCTCCATTTCCTATAATTTCTTCTCTATGAGGATTCCGTGGGAGTTTTTTAATACAATAGGTAGTGTCTGGTCACAAAACATTTGAAATAATATTAAGTCACACTTTAAATGATAATTTACCCTTTTAAGAGATAAATTTTCATAGCGCTAACAATTGTGAAATGACCACATGAAATACTAACATTAAGAAACAATATAGCACAAAGTTCTCCCAACGTCAAAAAGATATGCAAAAATAAAAAAAAAACAATAGAAAATGGGTTGAAGTATAGCAGCTTATCTCTGGGATGTAACTATTTTGTATATCTGAACAAAAGAGCTCTTTGTTCTCTCAGGCCCTGCTAGGTCTACATAAAAGCCTTTGTGTTTTTCTAGTAACTCCTGGTTTATACAAAAATTTGGAAGTAGTACTTCATAATTTCAGCTGGCTTTGACATCCTAACAGGGGTTGAAGAGGCAGTAACACACAACCTGGGAACTTTATTTAGGTGCCTAAAGTATAGTAAAGAAGTCATGGCAGCAGTTAGTAACAAAAAGATGACCACATAAGGTCCTTGCTGTGTGTGCTGAAAGAGAGTCCCAAATCCAGGGCTAAGATATTAAACCTTTAAAATAAGCTTAACCCATACTACCCCTCACTGACACACAAAAAATCTATTAACTAACCAATCCACAGTTGAGTGCCAATTATCTCATCAGTATACTATGTATAATGAATACAAGCTCCATAACCTCAAAGTACTTAAAAGCTGCCATTGTTGGGGAAATAAAACTTACAATCAGGAGACAAAGCACTATATACTCAGTATCTTTTAGCGACTACTAAATGGACAATTCAGCTAATAAAAGCAGCAGGAGTTCAGAGAAAGGAGAAACAGGAAAGGATTCATAAATACAATAGAACTTGATGTATGACTTACAGCTTCAGCAGCATGGGTAAAGATACAGAGAAGGACTTGTAAGTAAGGGGAACAGCATTAGCAAAGGCATTAAAGTGAGAATGAGCAAGCACACGTGAAACAACAAAATGCCACCAACTTGTCTAATGCAAAATACTGGCTGGGAAGAGTGGAGATAAAGTTACATAGGCAAGATAAGCTCAGATCAGGAAGGGTCTTAAATTGCCTTTCTCCAAATAGAGGAATTTAAACTTTACCATATGTGACCACTGTATGCTTAGTAAGACACTGAAGTAGTGTTAACAGGTTGATTAACAGAGTGGCTTTGGGTGGGGAGACTAGAGGAGGGAGATCACAGAGACCAGGAGGGGGATGACTGCAATATGCCAGTTGGAAAGTAAGGAATATTAGAATCAGGATGGCAGCACTGAAAATATGGAGGGAAAAAAAGACATTTAAAAGAAAAATTGACAAGGCACAGAAATCTGGCTAGCATGGGGGATAAAGGAGACAGAAACATTGAAATAGAAATAAAACAAACAACCCCAAACTCCATTATTTTGCATTTTAGAGGCCAAAGCAAAACAATTATATGCTTTTCTGGGAACTGACATTATATAACAAGATTGATATAGTAAGTTTGTTTGTTTGTTTATTTATTTATGAGACAGAGTTTCACTCTGTCGCCTGGCCTAGAGTGCCGTGGCATCAGCCTAGCTCACAGGAACCTCAAATTCCTGGGCTCAAGCAATCCTTCTGCCTCAGCCTCCTGAGTAGCTGGGATTATAGGCATGCGCCACCATGCCTAATTTTTTTTGTATGTATTTTTAGTTGTCCAGCTAATTTCTTTCTATTTTTAGTAGAGACGGGGGTCTTACTCTTGCTCAGGCTGGTCTCCAACTCCTGACCTTGAGCGATCCTCCTGCCTTGGCTTCCCATAGTGCTAGGATTACAGGCGTGAGCCACCGCACTCGGCCTGAGATAGTAAGTTTTGTTTGTTTGTTTTTATTTTTAATCTGTATAATTTTATCTTTCCGTAAAGGAGTGAAGGTATTACATTTCTAGTTATGAGATCTTTGGTAGATAATCTTTCAAAAAATTCACAATTATCTCAAAATCACAAAATAAATGTCATACTATAACTTTGCATCAGTTTTCAAAATTATGTGCCAGTATAAATGAAAACACGTATCTTATTCACAATAGTCATTGACAGGCAGGATGGAGAATGCTAAAAGCAATCACATAATAATTATTTTTAATAATTTATTGAGACAGAATTCATACTATAAGATCCACCTTTTAAATGTGTACAACTCAGTAGTGTTTTAGTACATTTGAAAAACTGCACAACTATCACCACTATCTAATTTTCAAAGCCCCTAAAAGAAACTCTGTACCTAGTGATAGTTAGTCCCCATTTGTTCCTTCCCAGCCTCTGATAATCACTTATCTACTTTCTGTCTCTATCTTATAATTATTTTAACAGGAGTAAACTCTCAGTCATTTAAGGTTTGTATAGTGGATTAAAACATCATTGGTAATACAAATTATTTAAGCTAACACAAACATGTGATATTGTTTACGTATAACAATTTCTAATAAAAACACATTCTAATTGAATAGCATAGAGGCAAACATTTGACTCTAGAGGACTCAGATGTCAAATATGTGGCAAAGACCCAGCCTCAGCTGCAAAATAATTTTTAATTATCAAACACCAGAACATATTTTACAACTGTGGTCCGCAACCTCCAGGCCGTGGACTGGTAAGAGTCCATGGCCTTTTAGGAACGGGGCTGCACAGCAAGAAGTGAGTGGCCTGGCAAGCGAGTGAAGCTTCATCTGTATTTACAGCCACTCCCCATCGCTTGCATCACTGCCTGAGCTCTGCCTTCTGTCAGATCAGCGTTAGCATTAGATTCTGCATTATGGTGCGTTCTATAATGATTTCATTATATATTACAATGTAATAATAATAAAGTACACAGTAAATGTAATGTGCTTGAATCATCCCTAAACCATTCCCCCCACCGCTGGTCTGTGGAAAAGTTTCTTCCATGAAACCGGTCCCTGGTGCCAAAAAGGTTGGGGACTGCTGTTTTACAAGATTTACTTAAAAACAAAGCAAAAAACTCAACTGGGAATATGTAGTGCACTAGTAAAATTCTGGTTCCCTGCAAGACACTAGGAGTCCCCAAATTATATACCCTGATTATGTTTTAAAATTTTGTAAGCAGTTTGCTTTGAAGTTACTGTATCTTCCCATAAAGATCTTATAAGTGGCATTTGTATTTTTGGTGTGGCCTATAAAAATACAGGTTGTTAGGGAGTGATTCTGTATGCTTTCATTACGTGAAATTCTAGAACAGGCAAAACTAATGTATAGTGAAAGAAAGCAGATGAGTGGTTGCTGGAGGTGGCAGGAAGATCACAGCAAAGTGGGCACAGGGAACCTCTTTTTGGGATGGAAGAAGTGTTCCATATTTTGGCTGGAGTAGTCACATAGGTATTTACATTTGTTAAAACTTATCAAATTGTACACTTAAAATATGTATATTAGAGCTCAATAAAGTTGATTTATGAAGGAAAAAACAGGCCATAAACATTTTAATTTTTCAAATTGATTCTCATGCTACAAGAATTGACTAATGTAACAAAGCTAATTAAGAAACCTCAGAACAGATTTTTAATTCACAAAATTTAATAGGTAGATAGACAAGACAAGGAAAGTCAGAGTGAGAGATTATATGAGTTTCCATGGCACACAGTTCCTTTGGATTGGAAGAAAGGAGGGAAAGAAAGTTAGGTTAGACAGTTTTTTATAACTTGCAGCCTGATAATATTAAGTGTGGTAGCTGAGACTATCTTGGTGTCCCAATTGTAGTCTCAAAGCCTAAAAAAACCTATTTTTTAAAAATAAAATAATAGTTGAATACACATGCAAATCTTTGCATGAATGAACATCCTTGACCTCCTTGCTATGCTTTAAACATGCCAAGCACACTCCCATACTGGCATCTTTTCTCCTCCAATGCCCTCTGCCTGGCATGCCCTCATCTCAGGAGCTTATTCTTTCTCCCAGTCCAACCTAGATATAATAGCCCCTGCTCTCTTCTACTTTACTTTCTCCTCTTTCTCTTCTTGTAGTTTTATTTTCCTTCATAGCATCAATCATCATCTGATCTATTATTTATTTACCATTTATCTTTCCTGCTGGAATGAAAGCTAGATAGAACAGTGCCTGACATAAAGAAGTCACTTGAATATTTGTTAAATGAATGAACTAGGCATATGATGGTGGGATGAGAGAATAAGGAGAGAGATGATAAAAAGTCAATACTGAGTAAGTTTCAGGGACAAAGAATTATCAATACAACAACATTTCACTTCAATTTCAGTATATCTTAGTAATTACACCTTCAACTTATGAAAGGCCTGAGAGCATCTGTTTAGAATGTGGACAGTAACAGCACCTACTTCACAGTATCCACATAAAGTATTTAGCACAGTACCTGGCACAGAGTAAATGCTCAAAAGTTGTTATTATTAATAAGTCTGAAGCAGTAACTGTCACACAGACTAAATTAAAACTGACCTTCATCACTGAGAAAAGGGAAAGAGAGGGAAAAGATTTGAAACAGAAAACAGGACTTTTCCCTTCCTTTGTTAAAGCTGGGGACAGTATTCAAGTCATACACATTTCTAAAAGTACCATTTAAATATACTTAGTTTATATTAGGTTTATAGATTACTTAGCTCTGTAACTGAAATAAATTATGCTCCAAACATAGCTCTCCTCGATGAGCTCCATGAATGCTTCCTGTTTACCATTATTGATGCTTTTACAAATATCTTCTATGCCGCCAGTATGATCCCGGTGCCAATGAGTCACTATGATTTCCTGGATTGCTGTGTTAAAGTCAGTTAGAGCCTGCTTTAAACAGCTGATATATTCTGGAATTGCTGGTTCTCCAGTGTCAATGAGGATTCTCCTGAAAATTAAACGGAAGATAATCACACAACTGGAACAGAGTTAATATTAGCATATTTCTCACACAGATAATTTATATTAAAGAAACTGCATAAATTGTTTTGTTTTTAACATGTTTGTAAACCAGCCACATGTCACTTCAACTTAACTACAGTAATCTCACCATAAGAAAGTTGTTTGAAAAACATTAGAGTTAAATTAAGTCTCAAGAAGGAGTAATAGCAGTAATCTTGAACACTTACATAGCAATTAAAATAAACATGGTGTTGTTCCAAGGACCTTACATATTTAATTATATTCCTCATAACAACTGTTTAAGATAGATAGTTCATGATTATATTTAGAAATTAAGTAACTTACTCAAGGTTACTCTGCAAAGAAATGGTAGAACCAGCTTTCAAACCCAGGTATTCTCGTGCCAAAATATGTGCTCTTATATTCTCTGCCTTTGAGATCTCCTATCTCAATACATCTCAAATGTCTCACAGATATGGAAGATTTGATTCGATGGAATCCCTAAAGAAACTGAGTCTTCAGCACTAGATATGTAACTTAACACTGAAGTTTTACCTTGGTACTCTTACACATGAAAATGAAGACTGCAGGGAAGCATGGTGGAAATGCCTGAGCTGTTTTCTCTCTTTACTTAGACAACCCCACTAGTAATATTTTTTTGCTTGTGGTTCTGAACCTTCCTTATACTTATTTGCCCTTCCTCACTTTTTTATGGGGTGGCCTTTCTCTATGAAGTTTTCCTGAACTAAAGATATCAGGGTGACATCTTCCTCAAGAACCAATTCACAAACTTCCAACCTAATTCATGTTGTTTCAGAGTAACACCTCACTAATTTAGGCTGGCAAGAGATTAGTCTTGATGAAATGTCTGAGTCATTCATTCATTCATTAATAACTGCTTATGGATTACCTACTATGTGTCATGCCTTTATTTCTTGCAGTAACTAAGACAAACAACTCTAACATTTTAGTGGAGGGTGGCAACGGGGAGCTGTGTAGGAATGAAAATGAACAATAAAAGTAACAGATAATAGAAAGCATTTTACAGAGCACTGAAATTGGGTATATACGACAGGAAATAACTGGATGGCTATTTTATATTGGATGGTTTGCTTCCCTAACCCTATTCCCTGAGCCCCACAGCCAATAAAAGCAAATTGGCCTCTCGAAGTGGAGGAGGGCAGTGGCCTCATGGCCTGTTGGCCTCTGTCTACACTCTAAGCTCATAGGGCAGTGGATCAACTTCAGAAGCACAGCTCTTAACTGTGTTCCAGAGATGGAAGACCAGATGGTTACACTGGTCCAAGGGGCACTGTATGGTCCTGTTGGCAGTGGAAATGTAAGGAAGAAATGGCTTAAAGAACATTTAGAAGGTGCAATCAATAGGATTTTTTTTTTTTTTTTTTAACAAGTGGCTATGGAAGAGAAGGGAAATAGTCAATGATTCTGAGGTTTCTAGGTAGGATGATTGGTGTGCCATTCGTTATCCAAGACAGTAAACACTGGAGGGAGCAAATTTGAGATGAGTTTGATTTGGGTCACAGTGAATTTTGATGCCATTCTTAGACATCTTCCCTTACTTTTCCTTGATAGCAATTATTACTATGTAACACATTATGTACTTACATGCTTATTTTATTTATTGCTTATCTCCACAACTTCTACCACCCTATAAATTTGAGCCTTATGAGGGCAGGTACCTTGTCTGTTTGGTTCAAGGAATTTACAGATTTCCATTCTATAATATATTGTGCCATGCTTGACACTGTGTATATTTAGTCACACTAAATTAAAAATATGCAAAATTATAATAGAATGGTACTTCCAATAATATTCTCTAGCCCGCTATCCTAGATTTTAGCTACATCCATGAATTTGGGGTTACTTACCACAAATTTTTCTGCTCCTTAATTAGTGTTACTCAAACTATTGTGGGGGTCTCTTCTGGACCTTGAGAAAAATCCTTCCATGCTTCAGATCAACACTTCTCAAATTTTTTCAAACCATTGAAGTATCTTTTGATTACTATTTTTGAATCCTTCCCTTCCCCTCCTCCCAAGAAACTCTGTTTTGCAGTATCTCGTCATCTAAAACTGAATTGAAATCTCTGTATTTTTAATTACAGACCAGATCATATTATGCTTAACAAAAGTCATGACAAAATTAACAGTGTTAGTGCATAGATTTCACAAAATCTAGTAGCAAAGATAACAGATCTTTCAGAATGCCTGTGCTGCCTGTTTGCAGGTAAAAGTGTGAGTGACCACAGGCCTCTGTCGCTATAGAACATGGTTCCTGGGCCTTCTTTTTAGTCTCCTAATGGTCCTGTCTTGGGCTAATAAAACTAGAATTAGCAAAGAAAGGAATCTCGAAGTAAGGAAAATAGGACTTTCACAAGTCCTGAATTAAACATGGTCTATTCAGAACAAGAGGGGTGTCTAGATGCTATAAAACACAAAAAATGAGTTTGTATCAAGTATTAAGGGGGAAAAAAGTCACACTAATAACATCTTACATTGCCATCGCAATTTAAACCATCTGGAGGTTTCATATGTATTAATATTAACTATTTTGATCCTCAGATCAACTCTAGGGAGGTATGATTATTTTACTTTACAGAAAAAGAAACTAGTCTTCAGAAAGGTTAAATGATTTGTTCCAGGTCATATAATCAGAAAGAAGCAGTACTGGGACTAGATGTTCAGCTATAAGGTCCAGTGACTTTTCCATTCAAAACACTGCCTCTCTGGTAGAAGAGGTCTGCTTATGTAAGCATCTAGAATCATTCTTCATGTAGCATAAATAAAAGTTCAGCTATAAATTAGAAAAATAAAGTTCTCAGTTTCCTCCTTAACAAATAGTTATTCTATCTGTAACGTCTGTAAATAGCTATTGCAGATAATTAGTATTATTTCTATGTCGGCTGGCTGACTTTGCTTTTCATGGCCACAGACAATATCCCTATCTTGGGAGGTCATTTTGCAAATGCAGTTATGCTAATAAAGGGCTCAAGAGAAGAGTGTGAATGATCCTGTACAGGTCTATGACTGAATTGCACTAGAGGACAGTGTCTGGCACATAGTAGGCACACAACAATATGCTACATGGTGAAAAAAATTCTTCAACTGATGGGAAAGCTGGTGGAATCAAATTCCTCTTTGTAGGTATTTTATATCAATATTAAGATAGCTATTAAGTGGTCTCTATTTACTGTTACTCTTACAAAATCATTAGATAGAATTTTCTGAGTACCTACTCTGAACCAAGTGTTGTCTAGATGTTATCAGGAAAGCAGAAGTGATAAAAATCATAGCTAATAACATCGTACGTTTTCTACATGCTAGAACTTAAGTACTTTTGATATACGCTTTTTCATTTAAATTTCACTGACTCCTCATATCAGCCCTATGAGGTAGGTACAACTCCTATTGTATAAGTAAGGAATCTGAAGCTTAAAGAAGTTAATTGTCTTGTCTGTAAATGGAGCCAGGATTCTAATCTAGGTAACCCAAGTCCAGAGTTTTAACTCTATTCCACTAGACTGCTTTTTTGTATAAGATACACTATATGCCCTCAAAGTATATACAGTTTTGATAGGAAAGGTTAAAATTGCAGCTTTTGGAGGTTCTTGAGCAGAGGAGAAACATGGAAACACTCTGGACAATTTGGCTATCATTTGTTGATTCAAATACTTATTGAGTACCTATGTACAAAGCATCATGGTTAGGTCTAATAGTGCTTTAGTGAAATTCATTTGGCATCTATGGGCTGATCAGATGAGGAAGGAAGATCAGCTAAAACTTTATCATCCAGCAGTTCTAGAATCATAACAGCAAAAATTAAGATGTAGGGAACCCTCATTCATTCAGCAAATATTTACTGTACTACCGTGTTGTGAACAAGGCTCTGTGCTAGGTGCTGGGGATGTAACAATGAATACAGCTTCATTGAATTTACGTTCTAGTGGGGCATGAAAGTGTGGAAAGACATTAAGCTGCTTGAACAACAAAAATAATTTTATTATTGTTGAGATATGGGCCATGAAAAATATGGAGTGCTGAGATAGTGTATTACATTGACCTAACCTAGTTGGAGAGGTCAGGGAAGACTTCCACAAGCAAAGGATATTTCAACTGAACACTAAAGGATGAGTGAGGTTAGCTGAGTGAAAAAGGGAGGGATGAGTGGGAGACAGAGAGGAAAGCATGAAAGCTCTGAGGCAGAAATCATACAACTCATCTGAGGCTCCATAAGCCCAGCAGGGCCAGAATGGGAGAGGTTTGAGAGGAGCCTGATGCAGCAGATAGAGGCCAGAATATGTAAAACCTTCCAAATTTCTGTCAAATCACAACTTCGTAAGAGAAAGAGAAACAAACAAACAAACAACAAAAAAACAACTACTCTGGCTACCTAGGGGCAGGGAGGACACTTGATTGAAGAGAAACAAAAGGAGATGCAGAGAAGCCAGTTAGGAGGCTATTACAGAAGCCTTCACAAGAGGTGCACTGGTTTGGACAGGGTGATAGCAGGGGACATGAAGAGATCTTTATAACAGCTTGAATGTGTGGTAAGAACCAAAGAAATGTCAAGGAGGGTACTCAGGCATTTCCCTTGATCAAACGTGGGGATGGCTCTGTTTACCAAGATACGGACGACTGGAGAAGGACCTCATTTAGTTTTCTGCAAAAGCCTATAAGTTCAGTTTGAGAAACACTGAATTTCAAGTGGCTGAGTCATCCAAGTAAAGATTTAAAAGTCAGCTGCCTGAGTCTGAAGATGAAGTATGGATTTTGCCTAAACTGGAGCTATATATTTGGTAGTTAATAATAATAGGTAAAGCCCAGAAAGTATGCAAGATCACCTAGGTAGATAATACATTATGAGAACAGAACAGAGGTTACGATTGCATCTTGAAGAACTCAAATACTTAAAGATCTTGTAAAGAAGATGACTCTATAAAGAATGAGAAAGAGCATCTAGAGAGGTAAGAGGTCCGGAGAATGTGGTGTTGGCAAATACAGGACGGAACGGTCAATGGTGTCTAAAGACAATAAAGCTCAAGGAAGACGGGAATAGAAAAATGCCATTGGGTGTAGTGATATAAAAGCAACCAGTGATTTTAGAACTGTTTTGTGAAGTGGAACAGGTAGATACCAATCTCAGAACATCTGATTTGCACCCAATTAATAATCATTTCTAGCCACCTTTTATTTTATACCTTTTACTTTATAGAGCAGTATCTATCTTCACTAATTTATTCTAGCTCAACTATACGGAGAAATAATTTAAATAGTGTGATTCCCCAGCTATTCTAGTCCATGAGTTTATGAAATAGCATTAAGGAGTTTAAGATGGGAGATCATGAATCTGCTTTTTCCAGTCAGTTTCAGGTCCTTTAAGTCACTTTTAGCACAAGCACTTCGCTTGTTGAGTGTGATTCTAGTGTTTAAAGATACAGTATGTATTTTTCATACAACATTGCCCCTAAATGCAAGCCAACGTCATCTGGTTTTCAAACAGAACCAGCCATCTGTTTCAACTCTGGAAGAAAAGCAGGTTGTGCTGAACTTATTGCAACAGTACATGGATCTCCGATATGGTATTCTTCTTAGAGACTTTATAGGGTAATTTTGACTAAATGCCATTTTTCACCTGCAACAGTGACTTTGGAACTAGTTTAAGATGACACGCTGAAGAGAGAATGTCTGTGGATTTCCTGGTTGACGGAGTCTCAGCCAAGACACACTGTACTCTAAAGAGCTGGTATTTCTTCTGCTTAATTCTCTATCCTAGATTCTGAAAGCAGCCCAAAGCTCTTGTACTTACCTGACCCTACTGTGTTTACTCTGGACTCAACCTTTTGCCTGCCCTCTCATACTACTGCTTCTAAAATTCCTATTCACCAGAAAAAGGAAAACAGTAGATATTTCCAATAAAAACTCAACAAGTTATACTTATTAAATTCTTTTTAGTAATCAATTATTTTTTATCTTTTTTTTGAGGCAGGGTCTCACTGTGTCACCCTAGCTCACTGCAACCTCAAACTGCTGGGCTCAAGCAATTAAAGCCACAGCCTCCTGATTAGCTGGGACTACAGGCACATACCACCATGCCCATCTAATTTTTTCTGTTTTTTGTAGAGAAGAGGTCTAGCTCTTGCTCAGGCTGGTCTTGAACTCCTAGCCTTAAGCAACCTCCTTCCCAAAGGAGGGAGGACTTCAGCTTCCCAAATTTCTGGGATTACAGGCTTGAGCCACTGTGCCTGGCCCTCAATTATATTTTCAAAAATATTTGCAATGTCTTGACTGCACAATTAAATTCTATGTTTAAGAGAAACTATATCTCATTTTAATCTTGTATTATCTAGGTTATTTAATAAACACTGCAAAAGTTGCTCAATGCCTACTAAGACATACTATGCAGTAAGCCAAGCCTCCCATTTACCAATTATTTCATTAAAAGAGAATGCAGCTGAACAAGAGAGAAAACATCTTCTTAGAAATACAAGTATGTTGTCTGCAAAATAACTCAAAGAGGTCACACACAATTTGTAACTAAAACCAAAATTAGTTACTTTCAGCTCCTCTTTCGCACAGGCTGGGGGGGCGGTCTTTCCGGTTTCACAAACGCCAGCAATGTGGAAGCCAAGAAACTCCTGCCCTCTGCTGCTGAGTTTAGGAAATGGCCTTAGCACAATTAACCCGCTTTTGTGAAGGGAAGTTACACTCTGGGCAAAAACAGTGAAAGTCAGGTGAGCAACGCAAACGCTTCCATGGACTCAACTTCAGGAGACCCTAATTTCTTAGCAGGTTAAACACGCTCACCCGGGCATTCAGACATCAAGTAAACTATAATCAGGTTTCAGAGCAGGAAGTTAAGGTTTGCTTTCATTGTATCTCCCTAAATTAGAGAGATTACCACCCTGGGCGGTCGTAATTTGGCGCAGCTCCGGGATCGGGACCGCTGCGTGCGTCCCGACCAGGGTTGCCCAGGCCGGAGCCCGGACGCCGCGCTCCCCACTGCGGGCGCACAGGCCTCTTGGCCCGGGGCGAACGAACGGTCGTCACAGCCCCAGCTCGGCCGGTCCCGCGGGCGGGTGTTGATGGTGGGGGATCGGGGGAGGCGGGGGGACGTTTACCTGGGACCGGTCCCCACTAGGTAGGTGTTGGTGCCCTGCAGGGTCATAGGACCCGGGTTACAGCCCAACACACGCACCACTCGACTGGACAGCCGCTCTATGCGCTGCAGCACGGCAGCCATCTCCGCCTCAGCCGCCCGCCGCGCGTGACGCACCAGGCGGCCGAGCACAGCGTGGGCCCACCAAGCCGGCCGCGGGTCGGGAGCAGCGCTCACGTGACGCCGCGCGAGCCCGGAAGGAGAGGATTGGTCTCTGGGTCGGGGGCGGGGCCAGAGGTCACGTGGCGCCCCGCGGGCGGCGGTAGCGGGAAGGCTGGCGCATGGTGTGAGGTGGCCTGAGGCGAGGCGGGCGTCCGGGCCTGTCACAGAACTTGGTACTTAACAGAGGTTTGTGTCCAGGCGGGCGAGTGCATCCAAGTGGACTAGACACTTTTTAACCTGCAAGTCTTGGGAGGGAGCCAGGAGCAGGCAGGTTTGACGTTAGTTACCGAGTACTAGGTACCGGGAATGATTGCCTGACAGGTTTTTAGGCTATGGCGGGCAGTGTTTGTGAGAGGTAGCCCGTTTATCTCTTGTAAGAAATGCTGGCAATTAATTTTTACTTAGCGCTTACTGCTGTGCTAAGTGCTTTCTGCCAACGTCTCATTTAATCCTCAAAACAACATTAAGAGGTAAACGCTATTTTTTGTCACCGTTTTACAAATGAAAAATGGAGACTGGGAAACTTGCCCAGGTGACAGCAATTTGCGAACCCAGCTCTGCAGCCTTGTTCCCACCTGCCTTGCACCAACACCTGCTCCTGTCTGGTGAGATTCCCGGGGCTTGCCTCTCTCCCTCCCTGTGCCGCCCAGGAAATTGGGTTGGTCTTGTTGAGGAGTTTTATGCTCAAGATGAAAGGGGCTTAATTTTTCTGTAACGAGTTCTTTTATAATCAGGCAAATATTAACTACTACTTCCCATTAAAAAGTTACATTACAATTTACCTGAAAGAAAATGTAGAGATCCTGTAA
The DNA here is from genome assembly GCA_963574885.1 of Lepilemur ruficaudatus. Taxonomy (NCBI): domain Eukaryota; kingdom Metazoa; phylum Chordata; class Mammalia; order Primates; family Lepilemuridae; genus Lepilemur; species Lepilemur ruficaudatus. The sequence continues at coordinate 31,273 of CAUYRT010101862.1, forward strand.
TCAATTCCATCGAGTTATGAGTAACAATTGTATGTAATCATTTCCCCAAAAGGGATGTAGAACATATCTACTACCAGCCCACTCTTTTTAAAAAAATAAATGAGGAATTGACTCATTGGACACTTGATTCCAAAATTTAGGGTAGGCATTTTTAACGTTCTTTTTTTTTGGTGGATATTTCTGAAGAAAAAACTATCTGCTATTAACTTACATTTTTTTTTTTTACAAAGCAGCAGCATAATTTTCCAGATTAGTTGAATGACACCCATATTATGTGTGAGAAATGTCTTTGCCTTGTTTCACAAAGATGTAGTTTTAATGGAAAAGTGTTTAAAAACCGTTGCTGAAATAATCATAAATTATTCCCTTTGCCGTGGGAAGTTAAACAATATACTTTTCAGAGATGCTTGGAGTTCGAGTAATGATCAAAATCTACATCCTGTAGGCCTAGCACTTTGGGAGGCAAAGGCAGAAGGATCCCTTGAGGCCAGGAGTTCTAGACCAGCCTGAGCAACATAGTGAGACCCTGTCTTTACAAAAAATAGAAAAATTAGCTGGGCGTGGTGGCATCTGCCTGTAGTCCCAGCTACTCGGGAGGCTGAGGTAGGAGGATTGCTTGAGCCCAGGAGTTCAAGATTACAGTGAGCTATGATCGTGCCACTGTATTCCAGCCTGGGCAACAGAACAAGACCCTGTCTATAAAAAAAAAATTATATGTGGGTAAATCTTAGAAGTATAGATAATAAAGTGATAGGATTGCAAGGAGGAACAGGGAGACTCATTGAGAAAATCTGGGAAAGTTTAAAGTTGGTGGGTTCTGAGCTGATTTTTTTTCCCTTGAGAAAACGTCTTGCTCTGTCACCTAGGTTAGAGTGCAGTGGCATCATCATAGCTCACTGTAACCTCAAGTGATCCTCCTGCCTCAGCCTCCTGAGTAGTTGGGGCTATAGGTGCTTGCCACTGCACCTGGCTAATTTTTCTATTTTTTGTAGAGATGGAGTCTCTCTTTGCTCAGGCTGGCTTTAAACTCCTGGTCTCAAGCGATATTCCTGTCTCAGACTTCCAAAGTGCTATGATTACTGGTGTGAGCCACTGCACCCAGCTTTGAGCTGATTCTTAAAGGATTGCTAGAACTTATCACATAGATGGCAGTTATGCTAGACAGCAAATAACCTTGAGCAAAGGCTTGGAAATGAAAGAAAAGTAGTGTTTATTTTAGGAATAGAGACCAATAATCATGTTCTTGCGGCATAGGGTTTAAGAAGGTATACAGGTCAAAAAGTCGGTAGGGTTAAGTTAATGATAGTTTTTCAGGGTATTTCAAATTCAAGAATCTCTCTCCTTTTCAAACATGACTTGTTACCCACTTGGATATACTGTTAGGAAAATTGTATTTTTGTAAGACTTAATTGATAAATACAGTGAAAGCTTGGAATGTTGTCATACTATATGAGGAGCCATGTCATTTCTTCCCTTCAATGAGGAGGTTATAAAGGGTGTACTGTATTCACAGTGATACAGACTCTTATAACTAGATTGGAAAATGCCTCATGTGACTAACAGGTGATTTCAGTTTCATTTTAGTATTCAGTCTTAGAGGTTTACACACCCTTTAATTATACTTGTTTTCAGTGAAGAAGAAATAAAAGATTTATAAGATCAAGATTTTCCAGAAGAAACTTTGAATTAAAGAAGTCTTTTATTTTTGACGACAGGTAAGTCTGTATTTTATATGTGTTAAATTTGGTCTACAAGCGAAAGTTTCTCAGTTTTTTTTTTCTTTTTAGTATTTACTTTATTGCAGAGAGATGTACAGTTGGCAAAGGTTATGTATTTTGGCTGGCAGCCAGGTAGCCACGTAGCTAGGTTGACCTCTGAATAAAATTGGGTTGAAACTGTCCTATTAAGTCAGTAAGTGTATGAAGTCTCCTATGAAGCCAAATTTTGTAGGTGGCATTATTTCTCCTAAGATGGTTTTGGATTTTTTTTTTCCCGTTACAAAGGGTACATCTAAAGTGGAATTTTGATCAACTATAGAGATAGAGATGAACTGTCCTTAAGACAAGTTATCTCACTATGTGGTTATTGAAAGAGCTCTGGCCTCTTTTTATGAGAGCAGCTATGTTTATTAACTTGCTATGTAGGTGTCCTTGCAGTTGGCATTACGTTCTTCCTGACTAAATTAGGAATATGGACATTGCTATATCAGACTAATCTACTGAATCTAATGTTCTGTCAACAATGCAATTCCTGTTTCTTAGAAATTATTTTTCCCATCTTGTAAAACTTGACTCAAAACTGCTAGTGTTAGCTGAATGTGGTGGCATACACCTGTAGTCTCAGATACTCTGGAGGCTGAGGCAGGAGGATTGTCTGAACCCTGCAGTTTGAGACCAGCATAGCCAACATAGCAAGACCTTGTCTCTAAAAGCAGTGGCAACAAAAAACTGCTAGTGTTTTTCTTATTCATCCCAGGCAAAGGAAGCATTCTTTATGGGTAGAGAGATTAAGAAATGTGCACATGGAATGCTGAGTTATTACAGTCTTCAGTTTTAAGGAAATTATCTACATCCAAAACAGCTTAGGTGAAATTTTAGCTCAATTATTGACATATAGTCAAGTTTTACTCTTTTGAACATGTTCTCAGATTATAAAGTTTTGCTGAGAAGAGTCATTGGAAAATAAGTTAAAGACTTTTGCTTAGAAAGGTCTAGTATCACATCATTTGCAATTCTGTCTATATCTCTCCTTCCCTTTTTTTTTTTTTTTTTTTTTTTGTTTTTTGAGACAGAGTCTTGCTCTGTCATCCTGGCCAGAGTGCAGTGGTGTTGTCCTTAAACTCCTGGGCTCAAGCAATCCTCCTGCCTTAGCCTCCCGAGTAGCTGGGACTACAGGCACGTGCCACCATGCTCAGGCAATTTTTTCTATTTTTAGTAGAGATGGGGTCTTGCTCTTGCTCAGGTTGGTCTGGAACTCCTGGTCTCAAGTGATCCTCCCACCTTGGCCTCTGAGAATGCTAGGATTACAGGTGTGAGCCATCACACCTGTTCCATCCCTCTTTTTTATTCCTTTACAGAAAAGAGTAATGTGCTATAGTTTTTCATATGTCTAAAATCTGTAGGATGCTATATGCAAGTCTAATACTCAAACAACTATTAGTATTTTCTGTTCTCTTTTCATAGACCATGTAGTATATTGTTGTGGTTAGGACCCAAGTATTGAAGGGGAATGGTCTTTACTCATTCACAATGACTTACCTAAATAGCTACCATCTCCAAGCCTCAGTTTTATGGTCTATAAAATGGGGCCAGTAATACCCTTCTCACAAGGATTTGTGAGGATTAAATGAAATAATGTATGCAAAACACTTCACTTATAGTAAATATCCAGCGATGGTAGCTACTATTACTACTATCTATTTTTCTACTATATATTTTTCCTAGATAGTAAAGCTTAAGAAATTACATTTTTAATGGAAATGGAAGGCATTTTATATATATTAAACATATCCAATATAACCATGGTAAGGAATCTCTGCCAATATTTTATGGAACTTTTGTTTTTGGAGGAAAGAATGTTTCTTCCTAATGTCTGAAATTTCATACATTAGACTTTTGAAGTAACTGTTCCTTCTACCTGGAAAGCTTTTCCATTTGAATCCACATAGATAATTCCACTACTCAAATATCACCACCTCTGTGAGTGTTGCCTTGACCAATCTAATTAATATTACAGCCCCTAATGCTCCCACCTTTACTCCAACTCCTGATCTTCCTTGCCATGCTCTGTGTGTTTTCCATAGCACTTATCACCTTGTAATAAAATATATAATATATTTATTTATTATTTTATTGTTAATTGACTATCTTTTGTATTTTATTTATTTTTTAAAATTTCTTTTTCTCATTTTTTGCTTTGCCTCACATTAGAAGTTGTATGATTTTATTTTTAAAATGATAGATAATGTATATATTTTTGGGGTACATGTGCTAATTTAACACATTCATATAATTTGTAAAGATCAAATCAGTGTAATTGGGATGTCCATTGACCATCTTTGTCTGTTAGGATGTAAATTCCATAGGGGCAGGGATTTTTGTCTCTTTAATTACTTGATATAACCCAAGGAGCCTAAAATAGCACATGGTATGTTCTAAGTAAATATTTAATTAATTCAGTTGAACAGAACCTCCAAATTAACTTTATCCTCCTAAACTCCATGTGTATGTTGGGCTTGATGTCTTTTATTTTAAGATAAGAATATCTGCAGGGATAGCCATAGCCTGCTAGATTGGAAATAGTCAGATTTTAAAATTATTTTTTCCATCCTGATGGCTACAACATTCTTGATAGGAAATGCATTGATTATGAACTTTTTTTTTAATTCTGTAAGAAGAGTGAAATATCTTTTAATATTTTTTTGAAGACTTTTAAACAAAATATTTATAAGTGGTAAAATGATAAAAACACAGTTTGTGTGTGTTTTTAGTAACCCTTTTCCCTCTGAGTTTTTAAAGTAATACATAATTCCTTAAACCAAAGCCTAATCCAGAGCAAGGCCCAACTCTCTTCAAATCTGTGAAGGCTGAGAGAGATAAGGAAGCTGCAGAAGAAAAATTTGAAGCTAGCAGAGGTTTCTTCTTTTTTTTTTATTGCAGCATATTATGGGGGTACAAATGTTAAGGTTATGTACATTGCCCTTGCCCCCCTCCCCGCTCCAGTCAGAGCCTCAAGCCTGACAATCCCCCAGATGGTGCACATTAGCAGAGGTTTCTTTTAGAGAAAGAAACCATCTCTACAAAATAAAAGTGCACTGCTCATGAAGGAATGTTAGTCTGGTGTAGTAGATCTTTCAGTTATTAATTAATTAGAGACAGGATCTTGCTTTGCCCAGGCTGGAGTGCAGTGGCATGATCATAGCTTACTGTAGCCTCGAACTCCTGGGCTCAAGTGATCCTATTGCTTCTACCTCCGGAGTAGCTGGGAATACAGGTGCATGTCACCATGCCTGGAAGTTTTTCTTATTTTTTATGGAGGCAAGATCTTGCTATGTTGCCAAGTCTGGTCTCGAACTCCTGGCTTCAAGCGTTCCTCCCTCCTTTGCCTCCCGAAGTACTGGGATTACAGGTATGAGCCACTGTACCTGGGTTCAGTTTTTTGATATCAGTCAAAATCTGGATTTTTTTGTAGAAGTCCTTTCAAAGTTGGAGTCAGTCTTCTCAAACCCTGCCACTGCTTTATGTTGGTAATTAATTAGGAAAACAAACAAAATGCTGTTTGGTCAGAAAAAATCTTGTGTGAAGATTGCATTCAGTTCATGTTTGCAAAACAGTGATCATAATAATACTGCCTACATCCTAAGTTTGATGTAAGAATTAAATTGGGCCATTTTATATAGAA